>CM029372.1:22158350-22383101 GCA_017165825.1 Hepsetus odoe | reverse complement strand
CAGTTAGACCTGCGTGTGAGTGCCTTGCCTCTCGAGCATAACCATGACAGATGAACGGACCTTCGAGCAGCAAGGCGCAACGGGTGGAATTTTTCCGGACGAAATAGCGGACATGGAGCTTCGGCAGCGGATCCGAGATCACGAGGGGATCCTTGGGCGAGTGACTTCCAGGTTGGACGACATCCAACACCAACTGGAGCGGCTAACCATCTCGGACCGAGGACACCGGGCAGCCGCCGTGGCCTTTCCGCCTCCGCCTTTCGCCCAACCGTCCGCCCCGCCGGTAAGCCACATCGCTCTACCAGAACGCTACGCGGGCGACCCAGGTGCGTGTGCAGCGTTTTTGGTTACGTTTGACATGTACTTTGGACAATTTCCCTGGTTAACGGAGGTAGAGAAGATAAAAGCAGTGATCGGAAGGCTTACCGGTCACGCAGCTGAGTGGGGAACGGCGGTCTGGGCAAGCGGTGGCGAGACCGTGAGCACATACGATCGCTTTTCGTCCGCTTGTCGGGCGGTTTTCGATCACCCCGCTCACGGTCAGTCCCAGGGGGATCGCTTGCTGCGCATGAAGCAGGGAACCGGCTCCGTCGCGGAATATGCCCTTGACTTCCGCATTACCGCGACTGGCAGCGGTTGGAGCGACCCTGCTTTAATGGCGGTGTTTCGGGCCGGCCTTCACGCGGACATTCAGCGAGAACTCGCCTGCCGAGACGAGGGATTAAGCCTGAATGAACTCTTCACCCTGGCGATTCGGCTCGACCAGCATAAACGCCGAAGCACCGGGCCCACGTGGGAGCCAAGCCCAAGCCGCGCAGCAGCGCCCCCCGGGTTCACGGCCGTCAGTCCACGCAACGACCGCAGTCCCCCTGAGCCCATGGATCTGGGCCGGATTCACCTCTCTGGGGCAGAGAGGGAACGCCGCATCCACAATGGGCTCTGCTTGTACTGTGGCGAGCCAGGACATGGGCGAAAGGACTGCGCCCTGGCAGCCAAGAAACGCACAGTAATTAAACCGCTTCCTGAATTAGCTCATCAATTTTCTGTTCAAGTATCTGTACGCTGTGCTGATGTCTGTTTGTGTGTTTCAGCATTGATTGATTCTGGGTCGGCTGGCAACTTCATCTCCCCCACGGTAGCTACCCAACTGCACGTACCTCTGTATCCCCTATCACACACCGTGTCCGTGAGGGCAGCCGATGGGAGGCAGCTGAACCCAGGTGGGGTGTCACAGGTCACCGGTCCACTCACCGTTCAGCTGTCTACGCACACTGAAACCTTGTCCCTGTTCGTACTGCCGCTTTCAGATCACGGAATCGTACTGGGCATCCCGTGGCTGAGGTCCCACAACCCGGTCCTAGACTGGAGGACAGGGGAAATCAGGTCCTGGTCCCCGGAGTGCTCTTTGCACTGTAACGCTTCACTCCCGTGCCTCTCCACGTCTGTGGAGAGCCCACTGGCTCACATTCCATTGTCTATCCCGGTCGAATACCGTTCAATGAGTGAGGTGTTCAGTGCAAAGAGGTCCACTCAACTCCCTCCTCACCGGCCATGGGACTGTGCGATTGAACTCCAGCCAGGGGCCACTCCTCCTCGCTCTCGCATCTATCCGCTCTCCGAGCCCGAGACGAGAGCGATGGAGGAGTATATTGCAGAGGCCCTTCGACAGGGGTTCATCGTACCGTCCACATCGCCAGCCTCCGCGGGGTTTTTCTTCGTGCAGAAGAAGGACGGCGGACTCCGGCCTTGCATCGATTTTCGGGGACTGAATGCTGTCACAGTTAAATTCCGCTACCCTCTCCCACTAGTTCCGTCAGCCCTCGAGCAACTTCGAGGGGCCACCATTTTTACCAAATTGGATCTCCGCAGTGCGTACAACCTGGTGAGGATTCGGGAGGGCGACGAGTGGAAGACGGCCTTTAGCACGGCGACAGGTCATTATATGTACAGAGTAATGCCGTATGGCCTCAAAAACGCCCCCTCCGTCTTCCAGTCGTTTATCAACGACGTCCTGAGGGACATGTTGGGTCGGTTTGTAGTCGCCTACATGGACGACATCCTGATTTATTCCAAGAACTACGACTCCCATGTCACCCAGGTACGCCAGGTCCTTTCCCGCCTCCTCAAGCATGGGTTGTACGTCAAGGCGGAGAAGTGCCAGTTCCATCTCACAGAGGTTTCCTTTTTGGGCTACCGAATCGGGCCAAAGGGAGTCGAGATGGAACACCAAAAGGTGACGGCTGTTACCAGCTGGCCAGAGCCCCGCACCATCAGACAGTTACAAAGCTTTCTTGGGTTCGCCAATTTCTATAGGCGGTTTATTCAAAACTTTAGTGCCACGACAGCCCCTTTAACCGCCCTGCTAAAGGGAAAACCTTCCCGCCTCGGCTGGACGCCCGAGGCACGAGCGGCCTTTCTAGACCTCAAATTGAAGTTCACTTCGGCGCCTATCCTACGGCTGCCAGACCCAGATAGGCCGTTTGTGGTCGAGGTCGATGCATCCGAGGTGGGTCTGGGGGCGGTGCTGTCGCAGTACCACGGGCAACCCGAGAGGCTTTTTCCCTGTGCCTTCTTCTCCCGTAGGTTAACCCCCGCGGAGGCCAATTACGACATCGGCAACAGGGAACTCTTGGCGGTAAAGGCTGCACTGGAGGAGTGGCGGCACTGGTTGGAGGGCGCAAAGCACCCCTTCACGGTCCTCACCGACCACCGCAATCTTGAATATATCCGGCTGGCAAAACGACTCAACCCCCGCCAGGCTCGATGGGCTCTGTTTTTTACCCGTTTCGATTTCACCCTGACCTACCGCCCTGGTACTAAGAATAACAAGGCCGACGCTCTCTCACGCCACTTCGAGCCAGCAGGGAGGGTGTCGCAGCCAGAACCAATATTAACCCCAACGGTAGTGGCAGCCCCAGTGCAATGGGACATCGAACGGGACATCCGGCAGGAAGCTGAGGGCACCTCCGTCCCATCAGGGTGCCCGCCTGATCGGATCTTCGTGCCGGAACGCCACCGCATCCGGTTAGTAAAGTGGGTCCACACTTCTCCGGCCTCAGGGCACCCTGGCATTCGTCGCACAGGGGAACAGCTGAGCAGAAAATACTGGTGGCCCACCTTAAGGGCCGATGTTCGGGTTCTGGTCCGCTCCTGTTCCACCTGTGCCCAAACTAAGTCACCTCGTGAGTTGCCAGCCGGTAAGTTATTACCCCTGCCGGTGCCTACCCGTCCGTGGACTCACGTGGCCATCGATTTGGCCACGGATCTCCCACGTTCCGGGGGGCACACGTGCATCTTAGTGGTGGTGGACCGATTTTCAAAAGGATGTAGATTCATCCCCTTTGCTGCTCTTCCGTCTGCTCGACAGGTCGCTGATGCTCTGTTCCAGTACGTGTTCCGGTATTACGGTTTCCCGGAGGACATCTTATCCGACAGAGGTCCCCAGTTCACCTCTCAAGTCTGGCGGGCCTTCTTTCGGCGACTGGGGACCTCCGTCTCGTTATCCTCGGGTTACCATCCCCAAACCAATGGTCAGGCCGAGCGAACCATTCAAGAGCTGACTAGGTTCCTCCGGGCGTACTGTCACCACCGGCAACACGACTGGGCTGAGTACCTCTACTGGGCAGAGTACGCACAAAACTCCTTGCGCCATTCCTCCACAGGCATAACCCCGTTCGAGTGTGTGTTGGGGTTTCAACCACCCCTCTGCCCCTGGGATACCACACCTACGGATGTCCCGAGCATCGACACCTGGTTCCAGGGGGCTGAGCGCGTGTGGGAGAAGGCCCACACACACATCGAACGGGCAGTGCGCCGCTTCCGCCAACAAGCCGATAGGCGTCGACGGAAAGCCCCCGACTTCCAAGCTGGAGACAGGGTGTGGCTCTCCACTCGAGACCTCAAGCTACGGCTGCCTAGTAAGAAACTCAGCCCCCGGTTCATTGGGCCTTTCCGAGTAGAGGCCCAAGTCAATCCGGTCACTTACCGTCTCAAGCTACCCGATCACATGCACATAACCCCTGTTTTCCACGTTTCCCTCCTCAGGCCCTACGTTCCGGGGCCCCTGGCTGCACCGGTGGGAGAGGCTGAACCCCCTCCTGTCATAGTCACCGCGCAAGGTCAAGCCCATAAGGTCCACGCGCTCCTGGACTCCCGACGACGTCGAGGGGAGCTTCAATACCTGGTGGATTGGGAGGGTTACGGGCCGGAGGAACGCAGTTGGGTCAAAGCCCGGGACATACTCGACCCTCAACTCCGGCTTGACTACCACCGTAACCACCCCAGCCGCCCTGCCCCCAAACGGAGAGGTCGACCCCCTCGACAC
The DNA here is from genome assembly GCA_017165825.1 of Hepsetus odoe. Taxonomy (NCBI): domain Eukaryota; kingdom Metazoa; phylum Chordata; class Actinopteri; order Characiformes; family Hepsetidae; genus Hepsetus; species Hepsetus odoe. Next base: position 22,378,777 of record CM029372.1, on the reverse strand, counting down.
AGCAGACCCCCACAGCATCCGCCAGGACGGCGAGGGTCCGGAGCGCGCTGGACGGGGCGTCCGGAGGACGCCTCTGGAGGGGGGGGTGATGTCACGCCCACCACGTTACCCAGGCCAGGGGAGAGGTCCCCGTCCCCGGAGTACTGACCGGGCTTTCACGAGCACTCGTAATTATCACCACTGAACCACTGATCACCCGCACCTGAACTACCACACACAAATAGCCTGCCAGTCCGACCCAGTGTTGTCCGTTCACCGTCCTTACTGTTTGTCTGCACCGTGAGTTACAACGTTGTGTTTGTGTCATAGTTGGAAATAAACGTGTCCCAGTTAGACCTGCGTGTGAGTGCCTTGCCTCTCGAGCATAACCATGACACACACACACACGCACACACATATATATGTGTGCGTGTGTGCATGTGTGTGTGTATGTATATGTGTGTATGTGTGCGTGTGTATGTATATGTGTGTATATGTGTGTGTGTATGTATATATATATATATATATATACACACACACACACACACATACACACATATACATACACACACACATGCACACATGCACATATATATATGCATGAACAGGAATATGCTTTACACTTCAGTTGACTCCCACATGCTGACTCATTATATTATGGCTAAACAGTCATTTATTCTGTGGGCCTGAAGAGCCAAAGGCGAAAAGCAAATGTTATAATATAAATGTCTGAATGTTATAAAGATTGTAAGTAAGGATTTACAGTAAAATTAGAGCTGCAGTGCATGTCTGCATGTGCAGAAATAGAGCTGCAGTGCATGTCCTCTTTTTGCCTCATTTGACACCCTGCAAGTGGTGGCTAGTCATATTGTTGTGAAGTAAAATTTAAAATGGATTATTTGAAAATGCTTCCCGTTTAACACTTTGACTATAAATTCACAAAAGGTCAGAAAAGGGTAGTATGTTCTTTTTATTATTAATTCTGGTTTGAGACTGAGCGGAGGCAGCTAACTGGAGACTGTTTTTTACTTAAAATGCCTCATACAAAACCTGAGGATGGAAAACACATCAGTAATTATCTTGAACAAACCCAGCAATTATAGCAACAATGGTATTTGTCTTTACTCTAGAAAATTTCTGTTAGAGCCAGTGTGCAGTGTACCATTAGCATGGCCTTTTCTGCAGCTGTAAACAGAGCATGAAGCATGAGAAGATAACATCAGTTACTTGAGCCAGATACAAAGATTTGAAGATAGTGAGGTGACTGCTAAAGAGCTGGAGATTTTCAGCACTTTGATATAATTATAGTGGATTTATTTGTGGTCATTCTCACAGTGAAAGAAAAGGAGTCCAAGTGAATTACTCACAAGTCCTAACTTTCAGGATTGTTCAACCTCCATGTATGGCCATAGAAACTGTCATGCATATTTTTCATAAATGCCTTGTTTGCAGGGACTGTGTCTGATTATGTGCTGAAGTATTACTCCCAGATGTAACGAGTCCCATGAATCAAAGGCTCTGTCTTCAGGTTTTATTTCATACAGTGTGTAGCCTCATCATGATAAGCATTCTCCAACAACAAGAATGAGGAACTGAGGAGCCACCAAGAACTCTTTATAATTTATACCAGGAGGGTCACAGATTCTTGGGCAGGGAGGGCCTGAGGTAGAGGAAACTATTCATACATAGAGGACAGCTCTGAAAGTACGGTTGTTGCTTTTGGCTGAAATGCTGGTCAGAGAATCTCCAGATTGAGGTTCTTGATGATGTACTTAATTAGATGTTGACACGGGTTAAAACAAGATGGAATAAAAATTAACAAGCAGATACAAGTAGAAGGACTTGGCCCACTGTTTCAGTACATTAACAGAACAATGCTCAAGAGTCTTGTCACGAGAGTCTGGGTTTAAAGCTGCAGCACTGGGCATGATTGATTCAGTACACGAACTGAATCAATCATGCTTCAGCTTCACTAGAGGTAAAAGAGATTGATCTAAAGTCTATCTAAACCTTGTCTGCTTCTAAAATGTCAGTAAAATAGCTTATTAGCCTTCCTAAGTCTGTGTGTTGTTAAGGACATCAGAGATGATTAAGATGTTAAGCTTATATTCAAACTTAAGTGTAGCTGCATGTTAAGCTTTCCCAGTATTGTAGCTTTTTGCCTTTCCAGTGAGGGATCCACTGTGATTCCATCTCTTTCAGATGTTTGTAAGCCTTCAACTGAATTGCCTTTTTGGACATTTTGTATTACAAATCCATAATAATAAATCCAACACTGAACTTCTGGGATTGAGCAGACTTCCAGTTCCTGATAACAGGGACAGTCCCTCTGGAGCAACTTATGCTTAAGGGTTTTGCTCAGGAACCCATTATGCATCCATCCATTATCTGCCGCTTGTCCCAAACGGGGTCGTGGGGGAGTGCTGGCGTCCAACCCAGCGCACACAGGGCGAGGACGGGGGACGCACCCTGGACAGGTCGCCAGCCCATCGCAGGGAGGAGCGGGACGGGGATGGCACCTTGCTCAAGGGTACCTCAGGGCAACCCATTGGGAAGGGGTTCGAACCCCTGCTCCTCTGATCACGTGGCTGACGCCCTAACCACTAGGCCACCACCGCCCACGCTCAGGAACCCAATAGTGGTAATGCTTATATTACCACTAGACCAGCACCAACCATTCTAAAGGAAACCACTAGGGTTTTTCATTTATTTTTGGGCCACACATTTGGCCAAAAGATGCTTTAGAAGTAAACAATTGCTGACATAAAATATATATCACGTTATTTATTAAGTTTTATTAAGTTGTTCAGTGAAGGTGACAACTTGTCATTGTGAAACAGCACAGCACACAGTGAACCACAACGAAATACAGCCTCTGCATTTAACCCACACACACTGTGCAGCAGGGGCAGCTATTGAAAGCACCCAGGGAGCAACGATGGGGACGTTACCTTGCTCAAAGCTACCTCAGGGCAACCTACAGGGACAGGAATCAAAACAACCTTCCAGTCCTTGGGCTTAGTCCCTAACCACTAGGCTACCTCTGCCCCAAAGCTTCACCAAAACTTTGGATGCCCGTCACATACCAAATTGAACATTTGTTGCTTTCGTGTTAATAATGTGTTTTCTATGAACTGGGTACATTTTCATGTAAGATGTCAAATGTTCAGCGGAATGTTGCCAGTTGGATTGTACATCTGATCCACTGCATTGTCTCTTCTCACCACCTATCGCCTCTGACACTCAATAACAAAAACCTTATGTTCCACCTCCAGGAACAGTTATCTCTTGGGATTGCATAACTTCCAGACTTTTGTTACTTTGAGAATGGGCTTGCACTTCTTGACAAAAAATAATATTGAAAGAATGTGAAACATTGCTTGTTTTGGCCTTTTGTTTTCCCGTTCACAGAGTGGAGCAGATAATTATGTCCAGATGTGTGGACCCATTAATGTACAGATGACCTTTCAGCTTTCAGCATATGTTTCTAGCGAGTTCAGAAAACTACAGCCTGTATGAAGATCTGATTATGTAATGGGTTGTTTGTAAGCCACTGTGCTTCCTTTGGATTTTCACATAGGGGCTGGGGTCATTGTGCTGTTTATGATGGCATTGATTTGAGGGAAAAAAGTTATTTTTGTTAATCTGACCAAAAACAATGTTAAAATGTGCATCCTTTATACAGCCTTTATTTAAGCACACTAGGGCTTTGCCGGAGATTTATTTTTTTTTGCCAAGGCCACCGTACTGGGATGCTGTATAATGAGAAAGAGAAAACAGTGTTTAATCTTTCTGTTTTTGTGTCTGTAAAAAAAAGGGGCCAGTAGAGAAGGGTCAATATGAATGCAATGTGCTGCATTATGGTATAATCAAGGAGGCCTGCCTGTACAACCCTTTCTAATCAGTTTCTGGAAGATACATATGGTCCTAGGAAATAACTTTCATTAGTGTAGAATCATTATATTATGCAGAGTTTTACCCCTTCAAACGCAACACTAAATACATTTAATGTGAGTTGTTTTCAGTCCTTGTGTTTTGATTCAGAACTATAGATGTTATATTTTTAATTCAGTTCTACATTACTATTTGCCAGAGGCAATGCTTTTTTATGATATTAACTGAATTAAAAATATAACCTTGTTTTGCAGAAAGAAAACATTTTTTCAGCATTAAAAGCAGACATTTTCAGAGCAAAATGAATGAAAATCAATTGCATTGCCAGCATCACCTCACAATTATAATAGTTGATTATAATCTAATTTAAAGTGAAAGTGACTATTCTTGTCATTGCAAAACAAAGTGTACAGTTAGACACAATGAAATTATATCTCTGCATTTAATCCAGACACGCACACACGTGCAGCAGGGGGCAGTGCCGGGATGGTACCTTGCTTAAGGGTACCTCAGGGCAACCTACTAGTCTGGGATTCTAACCCAGGAACTTCTGATCCTTCTGATTCCCTAAACACTAGGCCCCCGCTTGCCCTGCTATTATAACAGCAAAGTGAAACTCATAGTAAACTCATCATTTTTTGTTAAAGCCAAAATTACACCACCAGCAAAACTGTGAATCTAGATCGTATTCTTTAGTCATTCATTCTTTAAATAAACACATGAATCCATCCATTCAGAAGTGTTTAATTTCCCCTTTAAACATCCTTTCCAAGTGCTGAAATATAAAACTGGTTTAAAACAGTTTCCTTACCTACCAAACTCTTAAACCACTCTTAAAAGGAGATTCTACTAAAATGTCACATTTACTGAAACAACTGTAGACCAATCACATAGGCTTGACCACATGAATTCAAATGAGCTTCTTGAGCAGAGCCAACAAACAGCTGCTAAAATATCAAATCCTGCAGTTCCTTAGCTTTCCACTGACTGAAAGGGAAAGTTCCATGTTGATACAGTTCCCTTAAAAAATACCTTAATTTTCCAACTTATATTAACTTCCAGCTTACAATAATGTTACGTCTAGAATTCCACCTCTAGATCAGGAGGTGAGCATAACTAAAATGTGAACTCACAAGCATGGAACTCAAACGTTCTATAAACAGTCACCCAACATGGAATCACAAGAGATGGAGATATAGTGAGTGCTATAGTGAGAGAATGACCAACACTATCCTCTGACTCACTGGGACCTTTAAACCCTTGAGCCAATGAGGCACACCTGATGTCCAAGCACCAAGTGTGCCCAGACAGAGTAGAGCACTGCAAACAATAATGAACAAATACATATACATATCTATAATGATATTCATAACTCATGACTTGTTAAGGGTTTTCATTTCTGCTGCTTGTCCTAAGCAGGGTTGCGGGGGGTGCTGGAGTCCATCCCAGCTCACACAGGGCGAAGGATGGGACGCACACCCTGGACAGGTCGCCAGCCCATCGCAGTTGTTAGGGGTTATTTTCAGTAAATTTTCTCACACAAAGGCTGTGTGCAAATCAACAGCTTTTGATGGCAAATTTTTCAAGAATCATCTTTGACTCGTTAATTTAAAAAATATATAGGATTTGAATAAGTAAGCCCATGGCTTCCAGAATGAGAAAATAAGACTCAATGTCAGTGTTTCTATTAAATACTTCCCCCTGTGTATTCCAGGGATTTTGCAGGACAACTCGCTCTTACTCCAGGATGACTAGAGGTTATTAACACATTAATCTGCACTTCACACTTTTAAGAAAACTTGAAAGCCCTTTGCTGAAAATGTCATATCAAGCAGGATAAACATGGCTTCTTTTTTTAATCTTGAATCATGTGCAGCCAGCATATGGCACAGGCTTGACTGTAAAGCATGCACAATCTCATTAAGAGGAGAGAATATCTTACCAATTACTAATAGAGGAGAGACCAAATACAACAACTCTCTTTATCAACCTGATCAGGCTGCTCAGCTCCCTGCTCTGTGTGTGGTAGAGAAATAAATTCCTCTTCCAATGATAAGGGAATCGTTTTTCAAATGCTTTATCAAGCAAAGAAATATTTCGTCCATCCAAGTACATTGGACCATAGAAAATGTAGGCTCAAAATCTATATTCAATTTGCACTGCTTCAAAGCAGCTGAGATATAAGGCTGAAAGTGGAGGTGAAAGCCAGTAGTATATTTCATATAGTGTCACTATCGGGCTCTTCTGGCACTTGGAGCAAATGCATAATTTATATTTGTGCCAGGCTCACTGCATTAATGTATTCTGACTCCATCTAGCCTGGCTCCACCACACCTGCGAGCTGGAGTACACAACATCGAAGCCAAACGTTTTGACAGTGTTGTGCTGTGCTGTCATCGTAGGACATGGCGGTCGCTTGAGCGTTGCATAATTCATACCAGGTGCCAAACTCGGGTTGTGATTCGTTCTAGACTCCTTAGTCTTCTACTCAAATGTTAGAGAAGAAAATTAATTTACAGAGGGTGAAAAGGTTTGCCTTCTTGTGCTGTTTGTGAAGAAGGAATTATGATTTCTTTCCCTTTTTGTACTTGCTCTCACATGTGCTTCAGTTATGCTGAACATAATGAGCTGTTACTAATAACATAACCCCCATGACTTAATGAGTGATATTTCTAATGTCAGAGCACCATTAATGAACACTTGCATGTGGTGGGTATTCGTGTCAATGATCAGTTCTTTGTTAACGCATTGCTTTTAACGAGATTCATTACCACATTATTTTATCACTTCACTGAACTGGAAGAGTTTTCAGATCTGAAGGTCCTCAGTTCACTTCTTCTCAGACATGAACGTCAGGTGGATTGGCGATGCTAAATGGCCCCTAGGTCTGAGTGTGTGTTTGTGTCTGTCCTGTGATGGACTGATGATTTCTCCAGAGTGTTTCCCTGCCTTTAGCCCTGTGAGAGATGTGATAGACTCCAGCATCTGGCCACAGCCCTAATAAGGTGTGAGTGAGTGAGTGAGCGAGTGAGTGAGTGAGTGAGTGAGTGAGTGAGTGAGTGAGTGAGTGAGTGAGTGAGTGAGTGAGTGAGCGAGCGAGCGAGTGAGAGTTTATCAATGTAAAAACACTGCATGTGGTAACAAGCGTATTTATTAACTTTATTCGTTCTCTGTTTCTTTCAAATTTCTCATAGTGAGGGTTATTTTTTAATTATCCATATTATAAATTGTCTTACAGTCTTAAAATGCCAATTAACTTGGTTCTCTTTTCTATTTTCTACAAATCTAATGCATAGTTTTCATTCTACATTTAAAATGTTATATTTATATTTAATGTAAGGAGTCTTGGGACTTTTGATGTAGGGATTTGTTCCTGCCAGGCAAATCAAATCCCAGCCTGTAGTGTGGAGGACAAGGATATTAACTCTTATGTTACATCAACTTCTAAATGACACAATCAACATGAAAATTTGAGAGAATAGTACAATATTTACAATGACCACATGAAAAGCCTGTGATAAGTAAGCTTCATTAATAAAACTGAATGAAAATCTGGTCTTTCTCTGGCAATGCCTCCACAAACTGGCTTACATTTGAAAAGTTTGTAAGAAATGGTGCAAAACTTTTCTTTGTTTGAAAATGATCTAAACTATAAAACTTGGACCCAGATGTAATTTGGCAATAATTCTGTTTGTAGAAAATATTACTGGCTGTCATATAAATCTTAATAACTCTATTGTTTCCAGCTGCTCTTAAGATTGCCTTAAGAATGGGTGTATCCTGTACCGGGTCCTATTCCATCCATCTGTACTAATTTTGACTTGTTTCTTCTATTCTGTATATGATTTGTCCTGGTTTTGCAGTAGTGTGCACATCTCTCCCCATGTACCTGGATTAGGGATGCGGTCAGGAAGTGCCATACTGCTCTCCCGCGTCTTTATCCGGCCTGTTTCCCACCATCTGTCTGGCTAATTACATAGTAAATGATGGGGAGGGAGCTGTTCTTTAATTAGACTGACAACTCAGTTCTTCCTTGACGTTGTCCCACTTTTATGTGTGTGCGTACAAGTGTGTGTATGTATCTGTGTGAAATGCTCTTACGTGGGAAGCCTCAAGTAGGCAGACTCTGTCTTCTTATGTTTCAAGCCTCACAGTTTGAATCCTGGAAGGCGAAGTTATTAGTTGTTTAGAAGCGTTAAATGGGATGTAAATATAAACATTGTCTGCTTATCCAACGGCCACAACATGCGCAGCTATTCCTGGATTTATATGGACTCAGAGGAAGTCTAGAGCTTTCAGTCCGGATATTAATTCTGTAGTTGTAATAATAATAATAAAATGAAGAAGAAGAAGAAGAAGAAAAAGAGAAGGACAAAGAGAAAATAGGAAAATATTATACAGAGGTATAAGTCATTTTCTTCTATTACTGTGTCAGGGTGAGATGGTGTTAACCAGGGTGAGCTGGTGTTGACATAAATGCAGAACCCAGAGTCTGCAAGTTAATTTTATTGAACACAATTAAAACATGTACTCACTGAACTCAAACATCCTGTAAACGGTCACACAACGTGGATTCACGCATTGAGAACGAGAGATCACGAGGTGGCCCAGTCAGAGCAGAACACCACAAACCGTGACATACTGTTACTGTTGAAGAAAACAGGCCTAGTTTTAAGTGAGATTTCATTACATTTTTAAACTAAATAAATGTAGCCATACAACATCTGGGCCTGTCAGCAGAGTCTTCATTTCCAAAACAAAATCAATGTTCATAGCATAGCTGTGTCCTAATTACATTAACTATAGGTAACCTGAAAAAAAGCAAAAAAGCCCTAGAGCAGAACCTTGTGCTCTCTTTTGTCTCTTTTGTCATTTTTTGACAAAAGAGAAATTAGTTTCTGATAAAACTAAATTACCAATCAGATTTTATTTTAAATATTTAATGCCAAACCAGTTTTCAATATACCCCACTCAGCAGGGTTCACAGACAATAAAATCTCACAAGGGAAACCATTTATGTGATATGAAAGTACTTCATATCTCAGAAAAGTTCCTTACATTGCTTTACATTGATACGTCTACAACCCAACGTGTCTTTTGATTCTCCAATCTCTTTTGGTACATTTATTTTGAGAAGTGCACAAAGTGAAGGGGTAATGAGGGGCTGCTACTTTCTTTGCTTGGTTGGTCTGAGCCTACTGTGTTTTCTTTTTTCCGTATCCCGTGATGCTAACACGATTCTCTTCATTGCCCAGCATGCTGTATTTGATTTCTAGACCAGCGAGATGAAGTGAAGCACCACATGCAAATAAACGACACGTCTAAACCAATTTGTGTAGCTTTTCAGGTTGGGAGCACACAGGACAGTCAGCAAATGAGGAATGAAGAACACTGAGAATGGAGAAGAGAAATGGTTCCTGCAGTGTTTCTGTGATGTGACATGGCCTGCGGTGTAACTAAATCTACAATTTTATTTTAATTCATTTAATTGTGACTATTCTTTTCATTGTGAGAACACACAGTGAACCACAACAAAACTGGACCTCTGCATTTAACCCATGCACACACCGTGCAGCAGGGGGCAGCTATGAAAGCTGCCCAGGTAGCAGTGACGGGGAACGTACCTTGCTAAAGGGTACCTCAGGGCAACCTACTGGTAAGGGGTGTGAACCCACAATCTTCTGATCCTGTGACCAACTCCCCAAACACTAGGCCACCGTTGACATGGGTCCCAGTACAAAAAATAATACCCCTATAAACAAATATAATTTTTGCTTTTGTTGTGTCTCAATGAGGTGCAATGAGGTCTAAGACTAGTGGCTGATGTATACTAATGAGTTATAATAGCCACCCATAATGGGGGAAATACTGCACAATTTACAAAAAAGAACGAACCCCGTGCAATGAACCCGGCTTTAAAAAACCCCAGCTGATGCATTAAATAGGCATGTTATGGCAGAATGCTTTAGTTGTTCACATTTTGTGAAAAGACCCACCCACAAATTGTTACTCCAAACTGCTGATTCACGCTTCACCCTAAGGCAAAATTGGCTGTAATCAAGAAGAGAAACACCATTCATGCAGTTTTGTTTTTTTACACTGTGACTACAAGCAATGCCACATAATGCAATAAAAGCTGAGTGTTTTCTTTCCTGGTTGTGTAAGTGGGGTGAGAAAACGTCTCTAGTCATGTATAGGGCCTGAACTTCCGTGGAAAGCATAACACACCCCACTGCTTGCGGCTCCAGCCTGGGACACTCCAACAGAGGTCACACATAAGAAAGAGGAGTTACTTCCCATGGGGAAGTATATATATAAACACATCTGATCCCTCAAAGTTGGGCTAGAACAAGCATCCTTTCTTGCACTTTATACACTTTAAGTGTAGGCTGTGTTGTGTAAGAGACATCTTTTCAGACCCTGCAGTTGTCCATTTTGCAAACATGTTGAAGTATCTCTTGGCACACTGTTAGCAAGTTTTAACAAGTTTAATATCCCCTTTACCACAATTGTAAATCATCCAAAAGACATATTTGGTGTTTGCTTTTTGTTTCTGTAGAGAGCTGATAAGAAGGGCCGTCACTATCAATTAAACGAGTGCTCCTGTGGCATGTAGATCATTTTGATGATTGAGTAAAAACACACTCATTTATGAGATCCTGCTGTTGTGGGTTTCCTCTCTTTCGCTATACACATGTTAATGTGCTGTTTGAGTGATGAGCAATAGAGGTGAGGTAAGAAAAGAGCAGAAATCCCACACATCCCAGTAGAGTCCTTGGTAAATTGATGGCTGAGCTCTGACGCCTGCAAATTATACAGTGTCGTGGGAATCGCTTGAGACAGAGTGAGCAAGTGAGATGAGAGGGGTCAGGGAGAAAGCAAGAGTGGTTTCCTGCACTTATGTTTGGTCTCTCTTTTCTCACTCCCTGGTTCTTCTCTCAAATGAATATTTTATAATAATTTGTTTTATTAATATTCAAACTTTTTATCTATTCCACTAAACCCTGTTAAACAGATTTTTATTGATACCCCGAAGCCCTGTTCAATAAGCTTTTTAGTGATACTGGGTCGACAAACTTAACTGACACTCTCTACACACCGTAGACAAAATTTGATGGATACCCTTAATCCTAGTAGGAAATACTGGGCCAACCAATTCTTCGTTTTTGCCACCAGAACCTGGTAGACTTTTTTATCACAAACCCCAGTAGACACATTTTTCCTTAATCATCGTGGTTGTTGTTCCGTTGTATTCCACATGCTCTTTCCAGCTGGCACAGAGAATTCATTTGATCAGCAATTTTATCCTGAATATAATCAAAGAACCCTGTCCCTTTGTGATATTACATTACAATGAAAAATGACCTCTGTTAATGTTTTACCAAATGGATGATATTATGCAATGAAGAAGAGCTCGAGGCTATGTGCAAAATGCTGAGATTTAGTTGTAGTCATTTTTCACACACGACCAACGCTAATTTCAGTGACCACATCTGAGCTTGCAGTTCAATGGCAGTCGACCAATGGCCAACAAAGACAATCAAGAAGGCTCTGGATCCAGCAGCTTTCAGCAAAGGAAAAATGAAAAGAGAAGAAAATTATTCATATTTAACCCCAAACGCCGAGCTTTTCCTCGGATTAAAACGTTACTTGGGCATAAGATGAATGTCTACTTTCAGAAATCAAGACTTCTCTATAAATCTTACATACCACACTGATATAAATTCTCCTGCAATATTGCATGTGTTGATTCCATTTCCAGGGCAATTAATTTTCTCGGCTTCAGCCGAACCTCTCTCATCCGCGTACAAGTGAGCCAGTTCAAAACTGAAATATCAATACGATCCATCAGGCCACAACTGGTCAGCCACACTGCCACTGAGAGCTTGCTGCTTTAAGTGATGAGGTCAACACAGAGGGGGATTTAATCAGAATCAGTGGAGGGAGTGTGTGTGCAAATAGGAGCGGGAGTGGTCGGGTGTGTTATTTGTTTGAAAAGTTATTTAGTTTCGATAGATTGTGCCATTTGTTGTCGTGTTCCCTGAACAAATGCTGTAATTGAATATTTTGTCGCTGTGCTTTTGACTTTGCTGTTCCCCAAGCCATGAATATTTAAAAGTGGAGCTGTTTTGTGTTCTTGTTCCCAGAGAAGAATGCTTTCAATTGATTTAGTGCATCGTTGTGTGTTAGAACTCTCCCGAGGGCAGTTGTTAATGTAGAGTGCAAATGTCATTCTTTACAATTTCCTCCTTTCTGTTTTCTGTTTTCTGTTTTGCTCCTCGAACAGAAGCTAGTCTGTAACAGCTGTTAACAAGCAAAACTGCCTAAGCTCCCTATTCAGATCACCTCTCACACTCAAACAGCCAAATATATCTTTAAAATGCAACATTTTTATTATTTACACTATTAAATTCAAATGCAATGATCTGCCATAACTTTTACAATGTGCAAAATAACTCAGATCTCACTTCCATGTCAGGATGACATTGCTCTTATAGCTTAACAGGGTCTGCAGTCAATGAAAAATGGCTTGTGCTGTTAATTATTCCTGTCCAGGACTGAACCTTTGCTTTACACTTTGCTGCAGGTCTCCTATGTGGGGTATTGTGGGTGTTGCCCCTATTGCTGGACAGTTAGTCTGGACATTTTCTGTCTGCTCACATCCATCAACAATAACGTTTTCTTCATTCATTTTTTAAACTGACTGAAAGATTCTAAAAAGCTTTTATGCTCTGATAAGAAATGTCCCATACAGTTGTATGTCCTCCACACAGTTCTGTATATTTTATTTATTTATATGTGAAATCTGATGTCATTCGTAGCCTTTGTAAAAGTTATGGGAAATTTTATATCTTATGTTTATATATATTTTTTCATATAAATATGTCCATATCTGTATGTATGATACCCTGCTATCTGTGGGTCTTTTAATCTGCCTCTATCTGCCTGTCTGAAATACTGACAAACATTTACACTGACGTTTAAACATCCCATATATCTCTTTTTATCTAAGCAGAGAGGTCAGTCTGCAGTAGTTATTATAAGGCCAAACTTTCCCTCTGCCCCCAGCTCAGGGTGTTCTGTGCTTCTCTAATTTTGCTATTTGGACCTCAAGTTATGACCCACCACACCGATGAATATAAACAGCGTCTTGACTAAAACCGTGTGCTTTCATGACTAAACTTCTCTTGCCTTTTTCTGCTTTTGTTTTAGGTTGATTGTTAAAATGACTACTGTCATTAAATACAGTGTGAACCATGTGTTGCCTCATATTCAGTAAATTGCCATGATGTTATGCCAAGGGACACTTAATGAAAGTGAAATTTAATGAAAGTGAAAGTGACAACCCTTGTCATTGCAAAACGCAGCACAGCACAACGAAATTCAACTTCTGCGTTTCACCCATACAGCAGGGGGCAGCTATTGAAAGCAGTGACAGGGACGGTACCTTGCTCAAGGGTACCTCAGGGCAACCTACTGGTGAGGGAATCAAACCCACAATCTTCCAATCCAGGCCAACTCCCTAACCACTAGACCACCGCTGCCCTTAATAGTCTTGTGATTAAAAGGATGCACTTTCCAATCAGTAACAGCGGATTTTACTTTTGGGTTATTGGTTTCTCACTGCTGTAATACTTCTCCGTAGAGAAACAGAGAAGTGTTTCACTACGCTGTGAGCCTGTAATGTAGACCACCATGCTTTTTGTCATTTTAGCTTCACCTAAGCATGGGATACTGAGTTTTGTATTCATTTTAGCTTCACCTAAGCATAGGATTCTGAGTTTTGTATTTATAGGATTTTCAATTTGATTGATTTCCTGAGACGGTTCCACAAAGCACTAAATTATGCAGTATGACTGTACCAACAAATCAATGAAAGACCAATCGATATAAGATAAAAGATGCCTTAAGAAAGGAATTTTCTCCCCAAAATCCCAGACTTGTTGTCCTGCCAACCTCTGCTTCATGTCTGTGGACAGTTTTACAGCACTGGATGTGTATTCATCCTGCACTTTCCCTATTCAGAAACAAACAGTTAATAAAGTGCTTTAGGCCTTGTAATCCCATACATACCCCTTAACTTTATTTGAGTTTAATATTTTCACCATCTTGATTTATCACCTTAGAAATAAGCATGCCTTCTCATAAAAACCCATAATTCCCAGGCTCCAGTTATTCCATTGGACCAAGCAGCTGTGCGGAATGAGACAGAATGACGCTAATGAACAAAATGATTGTCTCTGGAGAGGGCACTAATAGACTGGTGAAGATGAGCATCAGCCAGGCTTCTTCAATAATGGCCCCCTGAGTAAAGATAACAAGATTAAAGGGAATTGCAGCAATTCTTGAAGACATTTTTCTGATTTTTATATTGTGGCCAATCATTTCTTTTGTCAGAGGTTTTTTTTCTTGTAGAGGCTCCCGTGGGATCTCTATACTTAGGATACTGGGGAGAAGCAGTGTAAACGTGCCATACCATAATATCCCTGAAGCATGTTCCTGAAATATTAGGGCACTATCCCTGGCACTAAATCTCTGTCAATCTCAAACACTCTGGCAAACTGGTTCCAGCACGAATGATGTCACTGACTAAACAGCACTTTAACCCTCAGTCTGCAGCAATGGTCAAGTGGTTAGGGACATAATTTTCTGACATAATCAGAAGGTTTGAGATTCATGAGGTAGCCTTGCGCAATAGCACCATCACCAACACTGCTAGAACTCTGGGTTCTAGATAAAGCTGCTCACTTAGTCAGTTAGTCAGAGTGCTAGAGTCCATCCCAGCTCACACAGGGCGAAGGACGGGGACACACCCCAGTCCAGTGCCCAGTGTGTCCCCAGTCCTTCCCCCACTGTCTGAGCTGGGATGGACTCCAGCACCCCCCTGCGACCCCGCTTGGGACTAGCGGCAGAAAATGACTGACTGACTGACCTAAAAACGTTACCCGTTGACAACGTTTTTGTTAAATTTGAGACTATAAACTAAAGACTATAGGTGATAAGAGGCAGTGTGGTAGCCAGCATTGTCACCTTACAGCAAGAAAGTCATAGGTTAATTTTTTGGATGGAGGTTTGTATATTCTGTCCATATTTGCATGGGTTTTTTTTTTAACGCCTCAAAACTAAGCTTGAAGAATCTGCATCCAACCTGTGCAAACCCCTACCAAACCAAACTTGGCACTTAGAAGAATATGCACCTTCCTCTTTGTATAAGCTTTCTGTTGTATCAGTGTAATGTGGTAGAGCTTTATCTTCCAGTATATTTGTAGTGGGTAGACGCTCTTACTTTAAGTCTAGGCTTTCTCATGTGAGGGACGTTTTTTCTTTTGGAAACAATAAAGCATTCGATGTCCCCCTTGATACGACTACATACATTTCTTTAAGAACTTCCCAATTCTGGTTTATTAAATTAGATAACATTGTTTATTAGCCACTCAAACAAGTTTGGTGGAACATTATGTTTATGTAACATTGTGTTAAACTTTGCATAGACAATGCACTGTGAGAACAGAAAACATTACACACATGAAATGTACATCAGGTGATATGGGGTTCATGCTGGTAGGGGACTGAAAGGAGGGAGGAGTTCTTAGTCTGATTACTATGGAAAATAATGTTTGTGATCATTTAGTCTTTACAGACCGTGAAACAGAATGAGATTAGTGTAGAATGAGTAGTTTTCCAGGTTATGTTCAGAGGAAGCTGTAAGTTGTGGCATTGACTCCAGCTCACCACATGGCCAGGATTAGGATAAGTGCCTCAGATAATGGTTGGATAGATGGATGGATGGATGGACTGATGACTTGATGGATGAATGGATGTTCCAGTATTCTTAAAATGTGTAATATTATTTCTATGGTAAGCACCAAATATGACAATTGTACCTTCATTTTAACTTTTTTGACCAATATCTTTTATAAAGCATTACAAAGAAACCCTGAGAAGAAAGTCTCAAAAGTAGAAACTCTCTAGGAGTAAGAGGAATAAACACAAAGTTTGAAACTAATCAGTCAGATTTGTATGTCAAACCTATTGTATCAAGAACATGTTCCACACTCCATGATCCAAAATCACATCCTTCTATCACGATCAGCAGCACATGCTACAAACAGTACT
Source organism: Hepsetus odoe (assembly GCA_017165825.1). Lineage (NCBI taxonomy): Eukaryota > Metazoa > Chordata > Actinopteri > Characiformes > Hepsetidae > Hepsetus > Hepsetus odoe. The sequence continues at coordinate 22,362,787 of CM029372.1, read as the reverse complement.
CCAGTGCCACTTTTTAAAATAGGCGTATTTTGCTGACCGTAGGTTGCAGTGCTGACATACACTGAGAAAAGCACACTGTGATGTTCATTTCCCTTGTTTGGTGCGGGTCATCATAAAAATGTGCACCCACCGGCAGCAGACTGAACAAATTGGGTCACTTTGAAGCAGACCGAGACCCATGGTTGTGGTGGACCTTGGTTCATTTTTTTAATGTGAAGGGTTCACACCTGTCAACTAAACCTAATTTAACCAAACAAGGCAGGTTTCTTTAAAACACCAAACAAGGCAGGGGTGAAACCATCGAAAAATATGCAGAACAGGACTACCTCAGGATTAAATAAGTTCTGAGTGCTCCTGGTGTCTCACCAGGCCAGTTTAAATTATTCCTTGATTCAAACCACATGATCCACATCTAAAAACTTATATTTCAATTTCCTGTCACATGTTAAAAGAAGTTTATATCGTGTTCAAATTTCATTATGAACAGAAGAAAGTAGAAAGATGTTGTCCAAATTTCCTAAAAATAGGATAAATTAACTATTTCTAAAATGAGAAAGGCAGTTTCTTTTATCCTGGATAGTTATCATTCCGGAGATACAAGGTTTTGTTCCAAGGGATTTAACAAATAAATGTATTGTATTAGTTTTCTCTTTTTATTTATGCCTAGTGACCATTTTATGCTGGTATCCCTGTTGACTGACATGTTTAGAATTTAAAAGCTTTTTGGGGATGAATGAAGTAAACTAAGTTCAATAAAGCCCAATGCAATTTCATTGAATTCAGTTAGCTTCCATTTTAAATGTCAGTACTAACATTACACTGTTTATCTGCATTTGTGTCCTGGACCTTTCACAGCAGAGGTCACCTGCTCACAAATCCTATTCTAATGGTCCACAAACTATTACCGTTGAATGATCATGTGCATTTATTTCCATTTAAGTCTACATGTAAGAAATAACAACAGCCAGTTTATGGTGACATTTTCCTCTCTAGCCACTCCTTCCAGAGAAAAAATGAGAGAGATATACTGTGTGGCCATGCTGCGGAACTGTGAACATGAGAATTATCTTTTCCTATCTTCTTCCTCTCTTTTTCCTCCCCTGATTCACTTGCCCCCATTCACGGCTTCTCCTCTTCTTTTTTTTTGCATTCAAAGTAAAAGCCCCGGCGTTGAATGGACCCTCCTACATAAATCACAGTACACTATTTAAATTTGCTGCAGTTAATTTACCTCTGAGAACAGGTGTGGTCTCATTCATTCTGACCTCTTTCTCCCAACGCTACCAAGGCAGACCACGAGTTGGACTTGATTTGAATTCCCAGCAAAATTATAACTTCACAGCACTGTTCGATTCACAGAGAAGAACCGCCATTCAGACCATCTTTATCATGACGCTGATTCTGACAGCCCTGGAAAAGGGAAAGAAATGTAACATTAGTGGTTGCAACAATGAAGAGCAAAAATTGAGAATGACTTTGGAAGTGAAGTTAAGAACTCATCTGCCAAGAAGCTTCAAAGTCATTTTATAAATCCCGGCAGCACCTACAGGAATCTCAGCAGCATACATGGATTCTATTCTGAATGATGTTCAGCAAAATCTTCTGCAAAGATTGTTTCATAATATCTGCACTCATTTTGGGTGTCTCAGTAAGACTGGAGAACCTATTTGATGTGAAAGTGAATATTTACAGCACAGCACACAGTGAAAATGCAACCGCTGCTTTTCACCCATATACACACAGGGCAACCAACCGGTCTGGGGCTTGAACCCATGACCTTCTGACCTCTATTCACTAGGCCACCGCTGCCCCATGAAGCCATGTTCCTAGAGATACTACAATAGAGATCAATGCATAAAGCAGGCGGAGGAAGGCTCTTTATCCATCTCCCTGTTCTAAAATTAACAATTTAAAATGCAGTCCTAGAAGATGTATCAGATAATAAACTGATAATAACAGATAATACACTTGATCTTGAGAAGCGATATTCTTTGCCTAGATCTAAGTTTTGTTAAGAATTTGCTTTTGGAAACCAAAAAGGGAAGTTTAACACCATGACAACAACAATGGTTTGCTGATTTAATGTAATTTATATTATGAATACCACTAACCAATAGTTTTGACATATGATTCTCTAAAATACATCAGCAAAAAAAAATGTTGTGAAGGAGTCCCAGAAGCATTTCTAGGCACTGGCAACTGAATGTCATGCAAAAAAGCAGCAACAATATTGTTTTAGTCTGCTAAGGAAAACTGCGTTTGCGCTTGAAGCATGAATAGATCAGCTGCAGTTTATAGTAATCTACTCAGCCACCCCTCACTGTAATACGTTCTCATTTCTTTAATTTAATTAACTCAAAAGAAGACAGTCTGACGAGCATCAGATTATTTTAATAAGGTATTTTTGCACCAACAAGGTGATTCCCTATTGCAAGACTGGTTCATGCACAGCACTGTATCTGTTGTGGTTGTTTATAAGGCAACTTTTCTAGGATATAAGGGCATGTCATCTGACTAGCTTCTAACAAGAAAATCTGGAAAGTATATCCCATCGTTTTATTCAGAAAATGAAGTGTTTAAAGCATTTACATTAGATCTTTATAGATTGTTCAGAAGAGGCTGGGGACTCCCTCTATATATGAAATGTGTGTTTCTCAATCATTTACTTCACAAATTATTCAAAATATTTAAAAAATGTAAAAATGTGTGTGTGTGTGTGTGTGTGTGTGTGTGTGTGTGTGTGTGTGTGTGTTTGTATGTGTGTGTGGACAATGTTAAAACCCCCCTACAACATAAAGAAATGTCTACTAGTTAGCTTAGCCAAGAGCAGCCTCTTGTGAGATGCAGAGCTTGTGTGACAAAGAAGGTGTGGGATGTGTCAAATATGTCAAACGGAGGTGTAGGATGCTGACAGTTTGTTCTTGTCTAGCTAGCGCCTCTCCAAACAGATGCTATCTTTGTAAGTTTGGTATGCAAAACATGATTCATGCGGTTCCTATCACTTTAATATAGATTCAAGGCAGTGTAAAAGCGGATTAAAGCAGCACTTCACCTCAAGGTTGGTGCTTTTGTAGGTATAAAAAGCTTACGTCCTACCATTCATCTAGACTTGTAATTTAAAAAATGCAGGATACAGTATGAATGTGATATTGAAAAAAGATCCATCACCATGCAAAATGTGGAATATTTAACTATGAGAAAATAGTAGGTATATTGCAGGGGTCACCAACATAGTGCCCGCGGGCACCAGGATGCCCCCAAGGACCACGAGTCGCCTGCGGACCTGTTCTAAAAACAGCATAACTCACCAGTGAGCAGCGTCTAAAATTTAATTTGATCCTGTTGCTATTCTTCTTTAATCACATTTGCATTTATATAGATTTGAAAATGACAATATCTAAAAAAAGCATTTAAAACATGTTTATTAAACATGAAGTTCAGATGAGTTTAGGTCACTGGTAGCCCTTCGTATGGCTCAGTACCCGTGAACAGAATAGAATAGAACAGAGTAGAATAGAGTAATCTTTTATTATCCCACGAATGGGAAATTTGGGTGTTACAGGGCTCTTTATCAAGGAGACAGAAAGAATATAGAAAGATAGATGTAAAGAAAATAAGAAAAATACAAAGAACGAGGAACATCCATATACAAGAGCTATAAATGAAAGTGACAACCCTTGTCATTGCGAGGTCACGGCACAGCACAGCACACATGAACCACAATGAAATTGGACCTCTGCATTTAACCCATGCACACTCAAACCCGTGCAGCAGTGGGCAGCTATTGAAAGCGCCCGGGGAGCAGTGATGGGGACGGTACCTTGCTCAAGGGTACCTCAGGGCCACCTATTGGGAAGGGATTTGAACCCCCGATCCTCCGATCATGCGGCTAACGCCCTAACCGCTAGGCCACCGCTGCCCCTTCAATGAGCTACCTATATATATATATATATATATATATATATTTACATGACAAGAGAAATATGTAGAAATAAAGAAATAAAGAATATAAAGACAGGAAAGATAAGTAAAGATGACCATATACACAGTAAATAGTCATAAATAAGTTTTAAATAAATTATAAATAAACAAATAAACAAATGTAAATGTAATAAGCAGCTCTCAGCTTCAAAAAGGTTGGTGACCCCTGGTATATAGAAAATAAAAATCAGTATTATCCTGACTCTGGCCTTAATTAAATGTTATAATATGCTGTATGTAATGTGTCACCTTTTAACAATAACAGCAGGGTGTAGCTTCAGCCTGAGCAGTGTGAATTGAGGCTTCCGCTGAACTAATGAATGTTACAGTTCCAGAGGGAACGAGAGCTGATCACCTCAGGGAAAATATTCATAAAGGGGACAAGAAGATGCGTATCTAAAGTGCATTAAAGGAAATGCTTTTTTGTTGTTGTTGTTGCAGAGGACAGTCTTTACAGCCTGCAATAGTGCACTGACGGTAACTGAAACAGTATCTGTCAGAGATGACTCTCCGCCAACATTATAATTCTCTGCCTTTTCTGTTTGTTTGCCTGGTTATTAAATACCAGATGCTTGTATTAATTTGAATGGAATGTATTTGTTTTACATCGTATACATAATTCAGTCTGATTAACACTCCCTCCTCCCTTTCTCCCTTTCCTTCACTTTCTCTATTATCTCTCTTTCTCTTTTCTCTTTCTCACTCTTGTTTCCTCTCATTTGTCTTTGTATTTCTTCTTCCCTTTTATCTTACTCCTCCTCCTCCTCCTCTTTCAAGCTCTCTCTCATTTTGCCTTTCTTTTCTCTAATTCTCTCTCTCTCTCTCTCTCTCTCTCTCTCTCTCTCTCTCTCTGTTGCATCATTCCTTCTGCATGCAACTGTTAACATTCATTCATGTGTGTGTGTGTGTGTGTGTGTGTGTGTGTGTGTGTGTGTGTGTGTGCATGTGTGTGTATGTTATGTCTCTACTGTTTGAACGCTGTGTACTCTCACTCTGTGTTTCAGTGTAAGTACCTCAGCCAGTCTGCCCGTTTAGTCTGCACACACTCCGCCGGCTGCCAGCTTCATTAATCAACAGTGGAGTAGCTCCTAGGGCACATTGTCAACACTGCATGTGTGTAAAGGAAAAAGTACACTAGTGCAGCATCAAACATACAGTTCGATACAATTAACTTTCTAGAAATATGATGAAGTTGAAGAAGAGTGGCAGGAGTGATCTGTGACAGACGGGTACCAGCAAGAGTGAATGGGAAGGTTTACGGGACACTTGTGAAACCAGCTATACAGGTCGGAGACTAATGAAAAGACAGGCAGCAGAGCTGGAAGTGTCAGAGTTAAAGATATTTTCGTTGTGACGAGGATGGACAGGATTAGAAATGAGAAATGATTAGAAATGATTAGAAATGATTAGAAATGAGAGGGACGGCTCAGGCTGGACATTTTGGAGACAAAGTTAGAGAAGTAAGGTTGCATTGGTTTGGACATGTCCAGAGGAGAGACGAGGATTATATTGGAAGGAGGATGTTGAAGATGGAGCTGCCAGCAAAGAGGAAATGAGGAAGACCAAAGAGGAGGTTTATGGACGTGGTGAGACAAGCAGTTGGTTTGAAGGAGGAAGATGCAGAGGATAGGAAGAAATGGAGACGTTTGATCCACTGTGGCAACTCCTAACTGGGAGAAGTTGAAAGAAAAAGAAGACTCTAAAACAATGGTCATTAATTCCAGCCATGGAGGGTTGAGTTTAGCACTCTGTTGTGAATTCCTGCCCTGTTTTAGACACACACACACACACACACACACACACACACACACACACACACACACAAACACACACACACACACACACACACACACACACGCACACACACACAAATTTCACACATTAATGTAGATTTTTATTGTTCAGTACAGTGCAGTGAAATAAAGCAGCATTCCTCTAAGACCACAGTGCAGCATAAAAAGGCTACAAAGAGTGCAAAAAGTCTAAGAACTATAAAACATTGACCCGAAAAAAGAAAACATCACAATGCAGTGCCTGGAGGAAGAAAACAGCACTTTTTTAATTTCACTGTTAACCATAGTACACAACAAAGACAGGAGGATGTGAGCTCCTGAGTACTAAAGGAGGATTTAAAGATTTATACTGAAAGGTTCAAAAGTTTATTCTACTGTGGTATCAATCAAAGAACCCTTTCACTCTTATTAGGTATATAATCTTAATAATATAGTATAAATACCCAGCGAACACAGGGCAAAGGACGGGGGACGCACCCTGGACAGGTCGCCAGCCCATAGCAGGGAGTATATATATATATATATATATATATATATACATGTACAATGCAAAGATTCAAGAATAATTTTCATATATATATATATATATATATATATATATATATATATATATATATATATATATAAATGTATTTGTGTGTGTGTCTGTGTGTGTCTGTGTGTGTGTGTGCATGTGAAATCTGGGCACACTGTAAACATAAGGTAGCTACACAATGTATCTATTCAGTATACTAATAAAACTAGCCTCTGCACACACAGACTGCATTCGCACTGTGATGTTGTGCCAACTCATTCTTTGTCTAACTACAAGCTGAATCATCTGTTCTCAGCATCGCAAGTAAAGGATGCCGTGAGACATTTCAATAAGCAGCAGTGAGCCATATTGGTGCTCCAGCAGGCAACTTAGCACAAATGGCATCTTATCTCAGCAGAAGCCCTATTGCTGTAACCCCTCATAACAAGGTCTTTGATTTGAGAGCTGCTTTTGAGCCTTGGCTGTGGATGTCTCATGCGACTGAAGTCACAGAAGTGATTTTTTTTCTCTCCTGCTGGAGGGCTTGTGTCTCTGTTGACTCGCTGTCAGACCTTCAGCAAAGACAGCGCTCACTTCATTCTGCCCGAGATCAACCACTGTGAGGGCCTACCTGGGAGTCAGTGCTGTTCAGGTGCCCCATCCCACAATTTCCTCTCAATAAACATTGATATTGGTTAAAAAAAAGTACATGAAGAGACTTTGTGGGAAATAAGTCGCAGTCACCCACGGCCAGAATGACTGAGCCAAGTATAGCTCCAGTTCTGTGCTTCTCATTGTTATTCATGTCAATGAAGAGCAACAACACATCCACAGCCAGCTCACCCATGTCCAACCCTAAGCCGTACAGTAGTCGCCAAGATGTTCTCAAAGGGTTTCTTCCAAATTCACAGATCAATAGGGCTAATTTTCACATATACTTGAAGGAAGTGAAAAAAAAGCCTTCAGTCTGATGACAAACACCACAGGAATACCCATTCATTTCAGATCTAGAGCAGTGCGCCTATTACAGCAAAACTCACCAACATCCCAGCTCTTTTTAAAAATGAACCTTCAGGTTCCTTCTGTTTAACCACCGGGCTACTTATTATACAGTTCTCTCACTAACAAATATATCAGTCAGTTAACACTGTAGTCCATGTAGTTACTAAATAATAAGGCACAAATAAGCTTGATGTTTCAAAGAGTTAAATGCCCACAACTCTAAAACAAGCATGTTCAGGCATTAAAATATGTTAACAATTCATGTCCACATGCTTGCATTCTGTGTCTATGACAGTGCAACCGGACATCATCTTCTTTTTCTTCCTCTGGGGTCACCACAGTGGATCATTCATGTCCATTTTTTCTGGTCCACTGCAACTTTCAAATCGACCTCTAATCACATCCATAAACCTCATTTATGGCATTTAGCAGACGCTCTTATCCAGAGCAACTTCCATGTCCTGATTACAGGGACAGTCCACCTGGAGACACTCAGGGTTAAGGGTCTTGCTCAGGGACCCAGTGGTGGTAGTGGCGGAATTTGAACCTGGGACCTCTTGAGCCATAGGGCCATGGGCAAGTACCCTACCACTAGACCACCACCACCTCCTCTTTGGTCTTCCTTCTCCCAATAATATCCTCATCTCTCCTCTCTACATGTCCAGACTAAACATAATCTTGCTTCTCTAACTTTGACTCCAAACCTGAACAGTCCCTCTAGTCATTGCCAATCCTGTCCATCTTCATCAACCCCAATGCAAATCTCTTCTCTTCTAATCTTTTAATCTCTTCTACACCCTCTGTATTGTTGACCCAAGCATTTAAATAGGTTTCTCATTTAAATATTCTACAGATTCTATCTTGACCGTTGTTTTCAGTTTATACCATGTTTAATGTATTTATCACTTAAGAATACATTCAGTCTTTGTCTAAGATATAATTTTTAATTAAAAGATTTTTTTTTAATTCCTACTGATGATAACAGGAATCCGGCAGAATGCGTGGGTCAGTGAAAGTGAAAAAGTGACAACCCTTGTCATTGCGAGGTCATGGCACAGCACACATGAACCACAATGAAATTGGACCTCTGCATTTAACCCATGCACACTCAAACCCGTGCAGCAGTGGGCAGCTATTGAAAGCGCCTGGGGAGCAGTGATGGGGACGGTACCTTGCTCAAGGGTACCTCAGGGCAACCTATTGGGAAGGGGTTTGAACCCCTGATTCTCCGATAATGCGGCTAACGCCCTAACCGCTAGGCCACCGCTGCCCCATAGGAGAAGTACAGATGAATGAATGAGCCTGCTAACAAAAGTAAAAGGTGGAGAGAGATTTTCCCTCCAGAGGTCCCATTGTGACTTTAGCCTACAAGAAGTATGAACAAGAGAAAAGCCACAATCAGGGAGAAGTTGGAACCATTACCTCTACACAGATGAGTCCCTTTAGTAAGTATTTATTGGCTCCAATCCCCATAAAGGCTCATTTTTTAATTTATAGTACAGAAGGTAGTCCATGTTTTTCTGCATTATTTATGAATCCCTTTCATCCCTGTTTGTGTGGGCTGTGAAATGTGTTCTGCGAGGAGATGGCCTGCCGAAATGTTCTACCCTAAACCAAAATTTCCTCTCGATTTGGCCCAACAGTCTGCTTCATAACAGCCCCAAGACATCCATGGAGGTACATCATTTAGATCTATCTGGGGAAGAATGTGACAGATATCTTCAAAGTGAGCTATGGCTGTATTGCAGCACTACAAGCGTCTAGTGACACCACCATGTCCAAGTCAATTAGGTGACCTCTGGATGTTATGCTCCTATAGCTGTCCTGTAGTTTTAACGTGAATTTTGCATTTAGCCATGTGTTTTCATATGTTTTGTTTTTATGCTTCAAGATTTAAGAGATTCAAACAGTTTATTTGTCACATATAGTTAAACAAGGTGCTGGCCTAGTGGTTAGGGAGTAGGCCCAGGACTGGAAGATCATGGGTTAGAATCCCAGTAGGTTACCCTGAGGTACCCTTGAGCATGGTGCCGTCCCCATCACTGTTCCCTGGGGACTAAGACCTTAATTTACATAATGTTAATAATATTCCAGAATTATTGGAAAAAATTGTTCTGATGATGCTTATTTTGTCAACTTACACAGCTGTAAAATAGAAATCAAAGCTTTCATTTGGGTAAAAGCAAACAAGACACAATTAATAACAAAAATAAGATGTTTGTTTTTGCACATGACAGTCATCCATCTCCTCATGATGACATGGCTATTTTTCTTTTCCATTTTTTTCTCACATCCATCTTGCCATGTCTGGATGCCTCATTAAGTTTGGAGGGGAGGATCGTGAGTAGGGTAGGGGGAGCGAGGGGGTCAAGGGCCACTGCAACTCCCGTTTATTTCCTCAGCACTTCCCCGCTTTTGTTTACAGACGATCTGAGAATAGTCCATTAAGCTGATGCTGGTGTTCTTGAGGAAGTTAAATGAATTGAAATGGAGGAGGCCAAGAGCTCAGCACTTTGGAGGAGATGGAGAAACATCCCATGGGTCGCTGACGACGCAAACATGCATTGCTTGATTACACCCCATATATCACAGGACAAAGCTGAATCACAAAATCTAATTGAAAGCGTTGTGTCTGTTTTAGTGGCGATGGAGCAACTGATTAAAAGCATAATTGAATCGGGAGCATAGATTTGACAGGGGAGTTTAGTGCCTAGCTTTAGTAATAATAGAAAACAAAGTGATGCCATGGCACACAAGTGCGTTGCATCAGAAGTCTTCATTACAGAGCTGTCTTTACGTGGGCGTATCACAGTTCTCCATGTGTTTTTGCATGTTTCATATATTAATGGAGCCCATCCTGATTCATGAGTACATGCATCATTAGAAGCCCACACAAGCCATTGTGCCAAAAATTCAGGACCCACTGCAAGATATATTTATATAGCATCTTGGTCTCAGTGTATATTTTATTCTTAATCTCTTTTAGAGTTGTGTGGGGGTAACATACATGCAAACTTCAGGTAATTATTTAGGTTCCCCCGCTGACTCCCAAATGTAGCCATGCATCACAGTGTTGTTAGTACTCTGTTGGTTTGCATTTTAATTAGGTGGCATTTCACAAATTAGACCTGCACAATGTTTACTCCTCTACTTAGTCAATCAAGGCAATGACATTGAAAATTGAAAAATTGCAAATTTCCATTGCTGAATAATGAACAGTTTAAAGCTATAAAATACATTATCAATACAATTTTGTGCTGGTGTACTGTGCTTTGGTATGAAAATTGCCTGGTGTTTAAAAATAGAGATGGCAAAAAGGTTTAATTGGATTGTCATAGAAAAACCATTTTTTGATTCCCAAAAAGCTCAGTGGTCTTCAACTCAAATAGCACTGATCATTTACAGCATTTAGTGGACTTCCAGTTCCTGATTACAGGGACAGTCCCCCTGGAGCAACAGGGCTTAAGGGTTTCGCTCAGGAACCCAATGGTGGGTTTGATTTTTATGAATGTGTAGCATGATATAAACTTCATACCTGCTTATGCTTTATGCTCAGGTGCAGTGGTGGCCTTGTGATTAGGGACTTGGCCGCAGGATCGGAAGGCTGTGGGTTTGAATCCCCAATACAATGTTCTGAGGTACCCTTGAGCAAGGTACCATCCCCATCACTGCTGCTCAGGCACTTTAAATAGCTGCCCCCGCTGCATGGTGTGTGAGGGGAAAATGCAGAGGAAGCATTTTGTTGTATCTCACTGAGTGCTGTGCTGTGTTTCACAATGACACATAGTCACTTTCAGTTTTCCAAGGTTTGTTTTTCAGACACGGTTCTCTAGACATTCTAACATGGCGGCGCTAGAGCAATGTCCAAAAAGCACTGTCTGGCACCTTTTTGCTGGACAAAGCATTTATGTTAATCAGGCTGAATGAAGGGTGGTGGAGCAAGGAAAACCAATATTATCTAAAGTTCCAGATGGATAAGCTGGAACATCCCACCACAGATTCATTAATCACATCTCAGCCTGCTTGGCCTAAACTGGTGCTCCCAGTAACAAGCTCTTTTCACATGTTGCTCTCAGTACACATAGTGACTTTCAGCCTGGTGTCTCTGGCAGTGGGTCATCTTTGACAGCAGGAGGAGCCCACTGGAGAAATTCTTCTTATAAATAGGGTATTTACACAGAATCTCCCACTAGGACTGAAAAATACCCTCTCTAAAGAACTGCCGGCTTTTCTTCTAAAGACTTCTCCCAGCAATCTTCTCTGAGAACGGGAATTGAATTAGACAGAATTAGAGCCCAATGCCACGGCATAATCAATTTGATCTAAACAGGGTTTATCAATTCTAGTCATTGAAAGTTGGGGTTCAACGCTTATTTGTGAATTTCTGCACACAAACAGACACACACACACACACACACGCACACACACTTATGAAGGGATTATTTGCAGCAATGCCTAAGGGGAAAACAAATTTGGGATTCCTAGAGTTTTTAATGCATGATTCTCAGCCTTGCAACAATAAATAACTTTAGTAATATTTTGTTCTGTTCAATTCTAGTTAAAGCATTTTCAGGCTAATTGGATTTAAGCAGATCAGGAGAGTGTTTTTGATTAATGAGGGGGGTGTGGCCTAAAGAGACCAACACCCCATATCAAGGTGTACATAATTATTAGGTAGCTTCTTTTCTTCAGGCAAGATTGGCCAAAAAAGAGAGATAACCGACTCTGAAAAGTCAAAATATTGTAAAAAAAAAAAGTGTTTCAGAGGGATGCTAAGATTTTGGGGCATGATCACAGAACCAATAAAAAAGTGAAAGTGACTACCCTTGTCATTGTGAAATGCAGCACAGCACAACACAATAAAATTCAACCTCTGCGTTTCACCCATACACACACATGCAGCAGAGGGAAGCTATTGAAAGCGCCCAGAGAACAGTGACAGGGATGGTATCTTGCTCAAGGGTACCTCAGGGCAACCTACTGGTGAGGGAATTTAATCCACAATCTTCCAATCAGGGGCAACTCCCTCACCACTAGGCCACCGCTGCCCCAGCAGCATTTTTTTTTTATTAAAAAATTTTTTTTTTTTTTATTTGCTCCAAAACGGTTTGGTGCAAATAATCAACAATGTCACAAAAAAAATCTTGAAAAAAAAAAAGACTCAAATGAACTGCTAAAGATTTCAGAAAAATCAAACATGAAGCTCCAAAGGACTCAAAATCATGCATGGAAGTTCTCCACTGTGGGGCCAGTAAAGACTTGAAAGATGAAAGAATAATGACATTGCCCCCTTCCTTAATGGGCCTGAACCCTATTGAGAATTTGTGGATCTTCATAAACGGGAGATTTACGGGGAAGGAAAACGGTCCACCTCTCTAAGCAGAGTCTGGGAGGCTGTGGTCACTGCTGCACAAAAAATTGATCAACAGCTCAAGAAACGGACGGACTCCGTGAATGGAAGGATTATGACTGCAATTGAAAAGTAGGGTGATTATATTGCTCACGGATTATTTTTGAAATGTCAGAAATGTTGATTTGTAAAATGTGAGCTGTTGTTTATTATTCTCACATTAACAGGCAAAAATAAAATTTTCAGATGGGAAAATTAAGTTGTGTAATAATTCTGCTCACTAATAGTTGCCCAAGTATCCCCTGAGGATGTTCACACTCACATTTCCTAGTGACATTCAGGTTTCAGAGTCATTAACATTTTGGATTGACTGACAGCTCTGTATTTGTTCCAGATTAAAATTACCCGAAATATGTTCACTTGCCTAATAATTGTGTACACTGTGTATCTATGGTCCTCTTGTCCATAAGGGGCAGCTGTGTTTAGGGACTAGGCCCCAAGATCAGAAGGTTGTGGGTTCAAATCCAATAGGACCAGTGGGTGCCACTGAGCAAGGTACCGTTCCTATCACTGCTCCCTGAGCGCTGGACATTGCTACCCCTGCTGCACAGTGTGTGTGGGTTAAATGCAGCGGCTGCATTTTATGGTGTTTTACAATGACAAATAGTCACTTTCACTTCACTAAGTGCACCTTAAACAAATTGGAATGGGACACTACATTCACCTTGTGGGAATGTTTATAAAAATTATAAACATATGATACTTACTAGGTCCATGCAACTTCCATAAAGGCACACTTTTGAGGGCACCACGCCTGTAACCCCAGACTTTGTTTGGTTGTATGGTACCACTGAAAACTTTTAATTGGTGTAGAAACTTTCTGTTCTGCAACCAGGCAGCAAATTTCGTTTTTTTTATGACACAGGAGTCTTAAATTCACAGCGTAGTGCTTTGAACTTCAGAGTCTGTGATGGAGGATCCAATCATTCAGACGCCTCTGAGTGTCTGAGCACTAATTCACACTGCTGTGTAATGTACTGGTCCTCCGTACAGAAAATGTGCTTTATGAGGTCAAAGTGTCTTCGAAGCATTGAGCACTGAGGTGTCTAAGAGCTGTGGCCTCTTAAACATCCTTTAATCCGTCCTTTTAACTGGTATCTTCTCAGTACAAGCATGCACTGGTTATTTAATTCAGCCAGGTATTGGACTTTGGTCCTTTACTGAGGATTAATAGTGTTTTAATTCCGTTGAATAAATGGTCAGAATACTGATGAATAACTAAACTCGCGAGGGGGTCAGTGGTAAATATATGGGTGTTAGTATTAAATCATTAGAAATTAATGTTTCAGTATCTGTGTGTGTGTGTGTGTGTGTGTGTGTGTGTGTGTGTGTGTGTGTGTGTGTGTGTGTGTGTGTGTGTGTGTGTGCACGCGCGCGCGCGTGTGGAAGTGGGTTGCTCCACGTGACGTCATCCACTCCTCTATCTCAGGAGCGCACATTCCAACAGTCCATCCGGAGAAGCGCGACCGACAGCGCGAGACAGGGAGTACGGGAGAAAAGAAAAGAAAAGAAAAGAAAAGAACATTACAGACGGTTACAGACGTCCCTCTCTCTCTCTCTCTGTTACTTTCTCTCTCTCTCTCTCTCTCTCTCTCTCTCTCTCTCTCTCTCTCTCTCTCTCTCTCTCTCTCTCTCTCTCTCTCTCTCTCTCTCTCTCTCTCTCTCTGCCTCCTCCAAGGTGGAACTCCCGCTTGAGCGCGCGCCGCCGTCGCTCCACGGATGGTTAACGCGTCGCGCGCCTCCTGAGACCTTCTCCTCTTCCCATCCATCCCTCCCTCCATCCCTCCATCCTGCGGGGTTTGTGCGGGAGGATGTGCTCAGCATGGACGTAACGCTCTTCAACGCCACGCGCGACAGCGGCGGCGGCAACTCCACGCGCCCGTGGCCGCACGCGGAGGTAGCGGCGGCCTTCATCATCCTCGTGGTGTCGCTCCTCATCCTCCTGACCATCGTGGGGAACGCGCTGGTGATCGTGGCGGTGCTGACGAGCCGCGCGCTCCGCGCCCCGCAGAACCTCTTCCTGGTGTCTCTGGCCTGCGCCGACGTGCTGGTGGCGGCGCTCGTCATCCCCTTCTCACTGGCCAACGAGGTGATGGGCTACTGGTACTTCGGCAGCGTGTGGTGCGCTCTTTACCTCGCGCTGGACGTGCTTTTCTGCACGTCGTCCATCGTGCACCTGTGCGCCATCAGCCTGGACCGCTACTGGTCGGTGACGCGCGCCGTGCGTTACAACTTGAAGCGCACGCCGGCGCGCGTGCGCTGCGCCATCGCCGCCGTGTGGCTCGTGTCGGCCGTCATCTCCTTCCCTCCCATCGTGGTCACGCGCCACGGCGAGGGCGAGTGCCTCCTGAACGACGAGCCGTGGTACATCCTCTCCTCGGCGCTCGTCTCCTTCTTCGCGCCCGGACTCATCATGGTCACCGTCTACTGCAAGATCTACCGCGTGGCCAAGCAGCGCGCGGCCACCGTGTGTGCGGCGCACAACGGCACGGTGGCGGCGGCGGTGGCCAAGGCGACGGCGGCGGCGGCGGCGGCAATGCGCGCGGACCGGCGGCGCACCGCCGACACGGAGAGCGCGAGCAGCCACAGCTCGGGGCGCGAGGAGCTCGACGACATCGACCTGGAGGAGAGCGGCGTCGGGAGGGCGCGAGACAGCGGTGGAGGAGGAGGAGGAGGCGGCGGAGGCGGCGGAGGCGGTGGAGGAGGAGGCCGTCGCGCGCCGTGGGCCACGAGCCGCGCGCTTATTCCGCCGCTGCCGTCTGCGCGCTCGCGCTCGCACCTGGGCGCGTGCCGCAGCCGGACGGCGCAGCTGCGCGAGAAGCGCTTCACCTTCGTGCTCGCGGTCGTGATGGGCGGCTTCGTGCTCTGCTGGTTCCCCTTCTTCTTCACATACAGCCTGCGCGCGCTCTGTGGGGAGAGCTGCGCCGCACCAGAGGGGCTCTTCAAGCTCTTCTTCTGGATCGGCTACTGCAACAGCTCCGTCAACCCCATCATCTACACTGTCTTCAACAGGGACTTCAGGAAGGCCTTCAAGAAAATACTCGGCCTCAGTCAGCCCGCACGGACATAACGCTCCACCTGGGACAGCACCAGGACCTCCTCTTAGAGATACACGGGCTGCTGCACAGGAGAAAAAGGAAAACAGGGTCGAAGGAACCTAAACAGGGCTGAGGGGACATGTCCAGGGATGGTGGAACACAAGCAGGGATAAAGGAACAAAGGAACACACAAAGTGTTGAGGGAACTTACACAGGGATGAAGGAACATGCACAAAGGACCAAAGGAATCTAAACCAGAATAAGGGAACCTAGGCAGGGTTGAAGGAACAAGGAGGCTGCTAAAGGAACCGAAACAGGGCTGAAGGAACATGCACAGAGATGTGAGAACATGCACAGGGCTGAAGGGACCCACACAAGGAAGAAGGAATGAGGAGTACTGGAGGAAACTACACTGAGCTGAAAGATCCTGCACAGGAACCTGGGCAGTGTAGGACTGACCTATAAATGAATAAAGCCTGCAGGATATTTTATGTCAGGGTGTACATTACCGATCCAAAGTTTGGGCACACAGTATGCATTGTTCATAAAGATAAAGACATAAACAAATAAATAAATCTAAATCTGGCCTATGCGAAAGGTATGGCACATATAATATTTTAATAATTTTTGTTATTATATTATTATTTGTTATTATTATTACTATTAATGAAGATAACAATAATAATAATAAACACAGCCAATTAATTGAAATTTTTATTATTATTAAAAATGTGCATTATTAAAAAACATAATTTGCATAATTACATTTCTATGCACACATGCACAATGATAATAAAATAAAGAAATTCTTACATGTACTGACAGTGAAAGTTGAGAATTTTATTTGTTATATATGAACATGTAAACAACACAATCGTATACATTTTATCAGTATTAACAGAAACAATACGATAAAATGGAAATTTTAAATAAACTGAAAAAAACCCATTTTGACACACAATCTTCACTAATGTTATTAAATCTGGGAAATGGCCAAACTAAAGGGAACTCTTCTATAAGCAGGTGCGTCCGAACCTTGGCTGGTAGTGTAGACTTTTTTCATGGTAATAAACTGCTCTAGTGCCTGAGGTGTGAGATCAAATCTTGCTGGACTCAAGTTGAGGGGTCCAGGGTTCTCACTGCCCTCTGGCGTAATAGGTAATCGTACCTTGTGTACTGCTGGGCCGTGAGCCTGCTTTAACAGGGCTCAACATGTGAATTTATCACTGTATGCTAATTCAGCACTTGAGGAGTTATTACAGCAAGGATGATGTTAGAGGAACGCACACAATGCTGAAGGAACGCACAGGCGGCTGAACCGCTGCCGTCTTTATTTGTGCCCAGCTGGACCCAAATGAACACTTACACTGTTCACACCCACACTAGTGGATTAACACCTACAGTTCTGAATGAAGCTCATTGACTGAATCTATGGCCAGCTGAACTCAGAGAACGCTGTAATTAGAGCACATTCAACACTGCGGGTGGAATTAACTGCACTGGGGTTTTGCTTCATTGATGGTTTGAGCAACATTTCATTAGAACGGTCAACACAAAGTGTACGCAGTCTGCATAAAGTGTGTATTTTTTTATAAAAATGTTTGTGATTAAAGGAAATGATGACGATGTCGACCTCTGACCTTTTCAGTCTACGTCCAGTGTTGAATTAACTTCTACAGTTACTCTTACAATGCTGAGTTCATCAAAATGGGCAAATACAGACACTGTAGAGGTATTTTCAACACTCTGGACTGTGCTGTGTCTTTGCCGTTGTGTAACCATGGGAGGAATCCATACATATTCACAGGTTTTCTAATCATTTTCAGATCAAAGAGAAAACCAAGATGCTCTCAAAGCATGAAAACACACTTATGGCTAAGAATGAATTAATCTGTTGGCCTTTGATTTTGTCTTTGTTAAATACACCTTTACTGGTTTACTGAGCTGTGGCCTTTTACAATATATCTTTTTACATTACATTACATTAACATTTAGCAGACGCTCTTATCCAGAGCGACTTCCATGTCCTGATTACAGGGACAGTCCCCCTGGAGACACTCAGGGTTAAGGGTCTTGCTCAGGGACCCAGTGATGGTAGTGCCAGAGGTGGGATTTGAACCTGGGACCTCTTGAACCATAGGTTCATAGGCAAGTACCCTACACTAGACCACCACCACCCATTTTACCAGTAACTGGATTTCTTAAGCAGTGGTCAGTGAATTCAAGCTTGTGTTCCTTTGCACACGTGAACAACTGAAAAGTTTTACAACCAAAAAGGAGGGTTCATTTAAATTCAGTTAACTGGAGCATCGTTTTACCCACATCTCCTCTAACGCTACCACGATCTACAACTCTGACTCTAAACGATGCACAAGTCCACTCTTCATCACCTCTTCTTATCCAACCTACACAGGCAAATGAAACCCCTGAAAACACTGTACCATTTTATTTCCTGCCAGAAGAAATCAACTTCAACCTGAAGGGTTTTCCTGACAAGTCAGAGAGACCAAAACAGGGAAATGCCCCTGCTGAAATGCGGCCATAAATAAGTGGACAATAATCGGACGAATAATATGATGGTTTCCTTGTCTGAGCACACTGCCAGCCGTAAGTCGAGATGATTAGCACCTACATTCAAGTTTAAGGCCCTTCTAATATACCATATACCAAAAGTAACTGGACAATCTGGTTATGTTTTCTTTTCAGTATACTAAACTGTAGATTTTACAGGGAAATGTGAGATACAAAGCACCAGGTCATGTTTTTGATGGTAAACTGAAATTTTATTTGGTGTAAAATTACAGCAAGCCATAAAGTCTGGCTAAATAACACATAAAAACAGAAAATAAACTAAGAAAGAACACCGTAACTACTCAACAGAAATGTCTTGTGCTGAAGCAGAAAAGTAAATCCAATATAAGGTACATAATTGGGTGTTTTGCTGCACATGGATCTGGACTGTTAAAAAGAAGGCAATGATTTTTAATATAGCTTCACTGCATCTTTAGCATTTCCTGCTAAAAACTTTACTTTTCAGTAAAATTTAGAATTTTTTCCTACTGACATCCTCCTCAGTCTACATTATTATATAAGGGATTATATTTTCTAACCGCTTCATAGCTAGAACCTGTTATGTACTTCAGTGTAATCTCTTCCTATCTGGTCCCTAATCCTCACACCAGGTCTTATACAGACCTTTTCATATTTATTTAAGGGCTTTTGCCTTCAGTCTCTCCTCCAGTAGCTGAAATGTATGCTCAGGGGGTTCAGACTGACAGACTCTTCCAGCCAAGAACATTCTGCCTTTTGATCTAAATCAAAACGAAAAATAAAGTATCTTTAGTAGCTTTAGTTTTATGTTTTAGGTTCTGCTGTATGTTGATGCACCGTGCAGTGAAATCGGAGGCATTTGTTTTGATCTGAGCTGTTAAGATACTCTTATACACACGGGAAATATATTATGCTGCTGATGTATGTCATCATTTACTAAATGTCCTAAATAACATGAGACTCAGAAGCTAAAAAGGCTTTGTACCTGGGGTAGCGGTGGCCTAGTGGTTAGGGAGTTAGTCAAAGGATCGGAAGATTGTGGGTTTGGTTCCCTCACCAGTAGGTTGCCCTGAGGTACCGTCCCCATTATTGCTCCCCGGGCGCTTTCAATAGCTGCCTCCTGCTGCACGTGTGTGTGTGGGTGAAACGCAGAGGTTGAATTTCATTGTGTTGTGCTGTGCTGTGTTTCACAATGACAAGGGTAGTCACTTTCACTTTCAACTCTAAAGGTTGTCCCTTATTGCCATTGCGCCTATTGCTCTGATGTGATGCTGATGAAACCATCTATTAATGGTAGTCTTTTACATTTTGCATGCATCCCAGAGAATGGTCCTGCCTAGCTGACAAGGTTTTTGTTTTCTTTAGGGCTGAAAAATATTTTGCTCTACTACTGTGGTCTAGCAGGGCATTTGTCATTGTTGTCATTCTTTCCAAAAAGAGACTTCCACCCATTTTCAGGACTGAATTTTAAATACATAAATTAGAGTGGATTGATGCTAAATGCTCCCTTGTCTCCCTTGGTGGCAACAACAATTGGTTTTAAAACCAATAAAAATCTCATCAAGAAAAATAAAGTAAAAAGATACTGGAAATAAAATAGATATAAATTTCTGCTAGGTGTGTAAGAGAAATGCAGTTATCATTTGTGGAAATAAGCAAATTAAGCAAAATAAGAAATTAAGCAAAAATAGACAGTTAAATGAGAATTTCAGGTTTTTTGTTTTCGCAGATTACAGTAAAGGTCTTCACATTTTTGTTTATTTATCTGCTCTTTTTTTTCTCATTTAAAAAACTCTTAAATTAATTTTACTTGCCCTATTGGCAGATTGTGTAAGCTTCTCTTCATCTAACCATTTTATTTTAAATGATGCTGAATGATTTTATAAGTTTAATTGGACTCATTTGCTATGATCAATTCATTGCTTCATTAATTACTCTATTAGTTAATTACTCTAACAATTGCCTACTTTTGGGGCCTTGCAAATGCATCACCAAGCCCAAGGAGGCACTCAGGCAGGGCCATCGAGGATGATGCCAAACAAACAAACAAACTTCCAGGGAGACCAGAGGACAATCTAAGCTTGTCCTGACGTTCCAATGACGTAAGAAACATAAACAAAAACAAACAGTCTTGGCTTTTCAGCTCCAGTCACAGATGCAAATACTCAAATACATGTGTCTGTAGTCTCTGATCTTGCAACGCCAACTTGGTAAAAGGAGAAATAAACCAAAGGAAAACAAGAAACAGGTGCTGCAGCTCCAACAAAACTAGAACAAAGTCCTATTGCTGTTTCTGTATTCCAAAAGCTTTCCAGGTGGGCTGCATTTCTAGACCACTGCATCATTAGACGCTGTATGAGCCAGAAGGATCCTTGGACTACACCTGGAAATGCAGCCTACAATCTGATCATTTTCCAGGAAGCTGTCCTTCACATTCTTCTGTCCTCAGTACTCCAAGAATGCCCTGCACTAACCAGCTCATTAACCAGCCCTTACTGAGTTTATGGGGTTACACTGGAGCAGGGAAAATACACATATTTTATATCGTACTTTTACTAGTCCAACAGGAAATATGATCTATGTATTCTGTATGAGTCGCAGCTCATATTTCTAATGGATGTCCAAGAGTTGTCTTTGAAGCGTTTACGACTCCTAAGTGAAAGATCCTCATGCACTGCATGCTGATGTCCTGTGGCTCGTACCTGTGTATACCTGTGTTTTTTTCTTGCAGCCTCATTTGGAATATAGCACCTAAAAACAGAGGTGTGAGGTTGGTTATTTTGTGTGTTTGTTGAAAAATGTCAATGTAGGCGTTTCATTGACGTATTACAGCACAATGTATCAGTCTCACTAACAACAGGAAGGGATTTAAACTCATTTTGCAGGTGTACAGAGGCAAAATAAACCAAGAAACTAAAGTCATTACTTAGAGATTGTTCACTATTCCAATTTCTAACCTGTATTACCTCACGTCTTACCTTCTTACCAAGGTGTATCCCACAGTGCATCACCAACATGTGCTGATTCAGACTTGGTATCAGCTCTATACAGCCAGGTTCATCAGGACAACCAAGTCTTTGATTCAGAAAATATAAACCAATGGGGTTCCTTGTAAGCTCAGGCTGAAAACAGGTATGTGTTTCCATATAGATTGTTCACACCTGCTGTGCATTTATGTGCATTTTTTCAGGGTTGGTACTTTGAGTATTTGCCAAATGTAGTCTCCCTACATTCTGAAAGCAGTACTCCAGTGTTTTACTTTGTTGCGTCTCCTGAACTCTTTTAGTCATAATGAATTTTATTTAGGTAAAAAAAAGCAGCACCAGCCACCAGTCAAACAGTGCATGTGCCCATAGATGTTTCACAGTGTGCTTCTAATGGAACCATCCTGGTGTGGTGAAGTACATATTGATTCAACAAACTATGCTCACCGTCATTTTGTGTCAACACAATTGTTCAACCACAGACTTTGTTTAACTCTAGACTAGACTAGTACAAAAGCAATTCTTTTTATTTGAGTTTCTGTCATGGGTACTTTATTTTGCATGACATGACAGATAGGAACAAGGATGTAGGTACAGGCACAGTGAAGGGAAATGTCTTTATTAGAGACTGTCTCTGTGTCTATATGTCACATGCACTTAAATATTTACAAAAACACGCAAATATGTTTAATTCTTATTCCAGCAATTGTTAATGTCATAGAATGATCGATTGTGATGTAATTTTACCATATTCAAATTTATGACGCTTGTTGGAATAAGCCTTTACAAGTGTACATTAACATTTTTACAGCATTTAGTGGATGCTGTTATCCAGAGCGAATTGTATATCTAAACTACAGGGACAGTCTCCCTGGAGCAACTTGGGGTTAAGGGTCCGGCACCCCTAGTGTATGTGTGGTTAAGATTTACTGGTGACCTGTCAAGAGTGTTTCCCTGCCACTTGCCCTGTGAGAGCTGAGTTCTGAGAACTCCAGAACCACCCCATAATCAGGACAAGCAGCAAAGAAAATGAGAGAGTGAGAGTTTAGGTCTTCTGTTTGCAATATGTTGCTAAGAGCTAGTCACTGTAGATCCACTTCTTGAACCTAAACTACAGGACACTATCAGGTGGAGGATTTCTCAGCACTTACACCTTCCTGATTTTTAATGTGTAGGCTACTAGTAATGTCTGCATCCCCTACAGTTTCATAGATAAACTGAATGAGGGTGGTTGTGGTCTAGTGGTAGGGTACTTGCCTATGGATCAAGAGGTCCCAGGTTTGAATCCCACCTCTAGCACTACCACCACTGGGTCCCTGAGCAAGACCCTTAACCCTGAATTGCTCCAGGGGAGACTGTCCCTGTAATTAGGACATGGAAGTCGCTCTGGATAAGAGCGTCTGCTAAATGCAGCAAATGTAAATGAATGGTTCAGTCGCACTGGTTGCATCCGATCCAGGCAAAGCCATGACTCATTCAACTAATTTTTATCTCATCATGTCTCAGGGGTTATTGCTGAAAGTATGAATATTTTGCCTCCAGCCCAAAATGAGAACTCAGTGATGCACAGCACAGCTGTTAATTCAGATATTGCAGATCAATCATCAAATCTTATGTTTTTTTTTTTTTTTTTTTTTTTTTTGCTGCTAAGTAAACCCTGGGGACTCACATTTCTCACTCTCAGATACAATACATAATCTACATAATAGCTTTATAGTAATTACCAAATCAATCATTCTACTTACTAATTTAGTTATTAACTCCACATTATAAGATTAATAACTATATAATAAGTCAGTGGTTTAATAGGACAATCCTTGACTTTAACAATACTTGCCATCATATCAAGTTGGATAAATTTGTTTCAACCAAGACTGCAAATGACCAATATTACTGCAGTGGAGTTTAAGGAATAGTCACATTTATGGGAACCACAATGAGGTGAAGGAACAGGGAGGCAGGTTAGCCAAGGGAAGCAATTTGTCATAATAAGATGGGAAGAACTAAGCTTAGCCAAGCTTTCATCAAATATCCCACAGCCAAATACTGTGGTATCCCTCATCAAACAAGGGAAATTGCATTACAGATAGGCATGATAAAAAAGGAAACTATGAAACCAAGAAATGAAAACCATTTTGTGCAGAAAAATGATGTATCAAACATTAAATTATTCATGTACGTCAGAAATAGACGTATGAGCTTGGTTTTAGGTTTATTTGTGTGGATTTTTGTTTTTTGATCCTCTTCTTATGAGAATATGATGCCTGGATTTGCAGATATACATTCTGTGCAGATATGGAAGCTTTCCCAGTGGCTCCTACTCTTGCTCAGATTTTCTCCATTATGTGGGCAGATTTATGGGTAAGATGTGACATGCTTGAGATTAAAACACTTACAAACACTGCAGGCAACCTCTGCATTTCACCATCAAAGTCACATTTCACAGAGTGTCCACAAAACGTCTTACATGGCCATTGAGAAGGTGCTGAAGAGACCGCCAAAGTCATCAGTGCTTAGAGAACGATTGTTCTATAGCCCTGTGTGGGAAGGGCAAGTAGTCACACAGTGCCCATCTTAAAACAAGCAAAACCTATTAAAAAATAACCCAAGCATAGCTTACACTCCTCCATTTGTACACAAACACAGCATATGCAGGTCCTTTCCACAACCCTTGACAAACACATCTGATCCAGCTACTCAAAATTCAGGTCAGATGTGTTAGCTCATGCAGAGCTTTGGAGAAGGGCCTAAAGGGCTGCATTTGTTTCAGAGCAACACTGGATCATGGGACTGATTGGGATTGAAAGGTGTGGAATGAACAATGAACAAAGGAGTCATCGGTTGCAGTCTGGACTGCAGTTGTACATTACAATGTTCCTGCTCAAACACACCTGAATTTATTAATCAAGGTTTATCTGTTGTGTTCCATTCTTAAAAACGTAAGATTTTATAGAGGTTGTATATAGGCTTTTATAGTATTCATATAGAAAAAAACATTTTTGCTGCCCTACTCCACAGGTCAGAATCCACAAGGATAGATCATGTTTGTTTTGAGGTCCAACAAATAATGACTAATATGGAGTTAAAAAATGAAAAAGAAAAAAATGCCTCTTTTCCACTGCAGGGCTAGGAGTACTTGTTCCTACTTCATTTAAGACAGTAAAATTGTACACAACTTTGTTTCATTGCCAGAGGACTTGGATTAGGTTGCATGGTGATCAGTAAGTGAAGACAGGGGCATGGTTGTGAAATATGGAAGTCTCCAGGCCACAAGATACCACATTAGGCAGAAAGTGTAATATTAATTTATTGAGACAGATTACTGAAGTGGTACAAACACAGGGACTGAAAGAACAGAGAAACAAGGACTGTGATAGGAACAGGTTAGAAAACTACAACAGGTACAGGACACAATATTGGAAACTGGACAGAGAAGGCAGTCATAAAAATAAGAGGGGCAAAATCCTAAAGAGGAGGCCTACTGGGCAGGGTTGCTGGCTCGGTAGGTCTGGTAGGAGAGGGTGGCTGGCTGAACAGCTGGCTGAGCTGGAGACTGGGCAGCTGGTGGGGCAGCCGCCAAAGTAGCTAGGCTACATGAAACATGAAAGAGAACTTGGAAGCTGGCATAGAAGATAGAAGAAGATTGTGAGTGATCTCTGAGGTGACAGTCGGTGCTGTGGGTCCATCATCGATATTCTCAGAGGCCAGTCGGCCTGCCTTGATGTCCTTGGATGCAGGTAAGTCTGCAGGAGCACCCTCTCCGACAATGTCAGTCACACTGAGATTAGCCCCGAGGAATGCAACCAGGTCCACTCAGAGAGCTAGATTTTGCTGTCCAGGTAAATCAGGTGGCAAATGTTGATGCAAATGTGGGAAGTCCTCTTCATAATCAGAGATGGCATTTACCTTGGCAGTCTGTCATTCTACAACTCAGTTTATCCTGGGTACATGTGCAATCTGTTACAAGAACTGAAGTGACAAGGCAGGCGGCAAGTGTTTTTCACCAAGGAAGTGCACACTGTGTTCACAGTTATTAGGCAAGTGAGTATTTTGAGGATTAATATTATTCCTATCAAAACTAGATGGAGAACTAAACCAGTGTCAAAAGACCTGATATGAACATATAAGGAACAACAAGACTTGCTGATTTAAATGAGTTACAGTGGATAAAGGCAACATTTCTGAATGTATCACTGATGATAAATTAGGTGAACTATGGTTAATGCATACAGTTAGTCTGAGAGAGATGTATGAGCATTTGCTGGGCTGCACATCCATTACATGACAAATGAGCCATCAGTTCATTTTAGGATGTGAACGAAAAACAAAAGTCTGTATTTGTTCAGCTATGCAAACACTGTACTGTTTTTTTTTTTCTTTCTTTCTTTCTTTTTTGGCCTGCCTGCTAATTGACTTGTTCTGGCTCTGCACACAAATGCAACTGTGGCAAGGCTGGACAAGCCTTACAGAACGTTGACAAAAATTCCATTTAGCTTAACACTAAGGGGTCGCTGTGATGAAAAAAAGGAAGAAATGTATTCATTTAGAATGAAATTTATATTGTATGCATTTGAAAGCTCACAGTCTATGAGTGAGCAGGTGTTAGAATGAAGGCATAGTCATTATTTTCAAGCTGCTAATCTTGCTTAACTAATAACATTATAGACCAGTTCTGACCTTTTACCTGATCACTGATTGATTCCCATTGAAATAACTGTGGTTAATACTTTCTGCTTGTCTGCACTATCAGTGTCCAATCTGGATGACTGTTAATTAATGACTTCCTAGTTGTCTATATGATTGTTGTTGTTGTTGTTGTTTGAATAAACCCCATGATTCATCTCTCTCTCACTCACTCACTCACTCACTCGCTCATTTTCACAGTCGCTTGTCTTAATTAGGAAACACCCTCGCCAGTCCATCACAGGGATTCATTTCAATAAATGTATATTCTTTTTCATTTGCGCATATATACCTCAGTCCAATGGAAAATACAAAAATAATTGAACATGTAATGGTCAAATATTTCAGCGATACATTTTCACTGCATGTTTATCATATTTCGGCATTTCTTTTGTGTCCTGCATCTCAGATTCTGGAGGAATATGAACATATTCTCTTTTGTATTGTGCTACTTTAATAATTGCACACAAAAGAGGTGATCTAGGTCAGGAAGCTGCATTTTGTCTTTTTCTTCAAATCTGAATCTCCAATCTATTCAAAGAATCATTTGCTTGGACTTATAATTATGTCTTTGTGGACCAAATGTACTCATAATAATATAAATACCTGGAAATCTACAAGTAGGGGCATGTAGACAATCAGGATCTAAATGCTATTTTTGTAGCAGTAGATAATAACACAACCTGCAGCTTCTGCATTTTTCCCAAACACATGTGCAGCAGGGGGCAGCTATTTAAAGTTCCCAGGAAGCAGTGATGTGAATGGTATCTTGCTCAAGGTTACCTTAGGGCAACCTACTGGTCTGGGATTCGAACCCACAAACTTCCAATCCTGGGGCTTAGTCACTAACCAATAGGCCAATGCTGCCCTGCTCGTACTCCTACTATGAAGGAGGCAGCTTTTTAGCTTTTTAAGTGAAATAGTCTATCTTTTGCCACATAATAAAAAACTGTAGATATAAATAAATGTAAGAAAAATTTAATTATCCATGAAATAAAATAAAATAAGAATGAAAGAGGATTCCCTCTATGCAAAGTCACATATGGAAATTATATAGTTTTGAATTTGTCAGCTGACAAATTTTTTTATTACCTAGTGCTTTATGTGGTAGGTGCAGCGGTGGTTTAGTGGTTAGGGAGGTGGCCCCAGGATCAGAAAGTCATGGGTTTGAATCCAAGACCAGTAGGTTGCGCTGAGGTACCCTTGAGCAAGGTACCATCCCCATCACTGCTCCCAGGGAGCTTTCAATAGCTGCATGTGTTTGTGTGTATGAGTAAAATGCAGAGGTGTAATTTCATTATGGTTCACTGTGTGTTATGGTGTGTTTCACAGTGACAAGAATAGTCACTTTCATGTGTTTATGAATGCTGTTTGGAAGAGCATTTAAGGTAGGAATTGAAGAGGATTTGAGCTGAGTTCCCCTAGAGCTCAAGCTGAACCTTTATGATCCTTTAAAGTTGAGATCCAGAGCAAAAACATACACATCAGATGAAATATGGAACTGTGTGTGTTTGAGTGTGTTTGTCTGCCCTGTGATGGACACAGAATATGCAGTCCTTTTGAAACTATGAACACTGGTATAGGTAGCTGAGATGTTGATGATGAAAAACCTTCCACTCCAAGGTTAAGATTTATGTAAATGCTTTCTAGCCGGGCAACAGCAGTTATAAAAACAGTTTAATGGGGAAAGCTTGGATGTATCAGTTCCATCACTTTTCATCAGCTCAAACTTTGCCACATTTGTGAGCCTGTG
Source organism: Hepsetus odoe (assembly GCA_017165825.1). Taxonomy (NCBI): domain Eukaryota; kingdom Metazoa; phylum Chordata; class Actinopteri; order Characiformes; family Hepsetidae; genus Hepsetus; species Hepsetus odoe. The sequence goes on along the minus strand of CM029372.1, from coordinate 22,335,079 downwards.
AGCATGAAAGAGAGAAGCCTAAATGAGGTGATGCTCCCAAATTAGAGAATAAGCAAAGAGAAAAGGAAGCTTTCACTCTCTCCTGATCTCCAAAGGCCAGACACCATCTGGATTTGAGGTTTATATGAATTTGACGGCTTTTTTCCCTCCTTGTCAAAGGCCAACTGTCACTGCAAATGAGGTGCACAGGTGTAGATGCAGACAGCGCATGCAAAGCTGCTAGCTTTAATCTTCATTTAATCTGAGCTCTTTATTGGTTAGCAAAGCCCTTTAGGACACACTCCACTAGCACCGCTGAGCCACCTCTAAGAATTTAACAGCTCTATTATTCACCTTTTCACTCGTCTCCATTAAACCTGTGCTGAGATCTGCCCACACGTCTGGACTGAAACTGAATGCAGAAGAAAGTTCAGATCAGATGAACAAAGTAAAGTTATTCACTTTTTATGTGAAGTTAGTCATGTTCTTGTAAATGAAGATTCCTCGACTTAATCAAGAGTTATTTCATTTATTAGTTTTGGTATTTTATCATTACTCTCAGTGTTACATAATTAACTACATTTACATTTACAGTCCTTCTCACCAGGACTGGGACTGGAGAGGGTTCTTCCATTAGTTTCACAGTGAAATAACGCTGTGTTTGCAACAGTAACTTTTTAGTTTAAGTTAGAAAATATGATTATAGAGCCCCGTTATGCCCTCCACAATGGACACAGTCCGGACACTGAATTTACACTTTTAACAGGTTTTCCTCCCTACTGTTGGAGAAGCTTTAGTAAAAAATGCTTAATGCTTTCATTTTTGCTGCCAGCGATAACTGTAGTTTCTCAGATTAACGCATTCGCATCCAAAACTTCACAGCTCAGTCCAGAACTCTTTAGGTTAAAGAACTGGGTTTTTATACTGTATATTGCATATGTTTTTATTATCTTTTATATTGAAATGATTGCTAGATGTTGTATAAAATTTGCCTTTCTTTGACCTCGGTCAAAAGAGTCTTCTGTGCTTTTTTTTTTCTTAATAAAAGAACACACAGAAGCATTTAAACCTGAAAGACAATTGTAGCTCATTCCTCTTTGATGTGCCCTGGAAGTCCACCTCTCCAGACCAAAACTGACCCTAAACTGGCTTTAGCAGACTCTTATCCATTCCCAGTTTAATCATGAAGTAGATGTAGACAACTGTAGCTTTAGGAGTCGAACCCAAGGACTCAAACTGGTTTGGTAACCTAAGGACTCAAACTCGTCCAGTCTGAGTGAGAAATCCTATTTATATCCCTTCTCTTTGAAAGTACTCCAAGGGTGAGTTTTCTCTTCTATCTTTTGAGGGTTTTTTTCACTGTTTGCCTTTAAAGCATTTTTGTGACACACTCAATACCTGATAAGGTTCACATGATGTTAAATCTGTAAGTACTGGTTGTAAAAACCCTCCACGGCATACAGAAAATAAAGAAAAACCTCCATCTGTTATTACGCTTTTACTTTTACCTATTTATTTTAATTGTGTGAAACTGTGATGTAACATTTTGTTTATGTGCAAATTTAATCATGCAATATGTTTCAGTTTGTTAAACATACTTTTGAAAGTCAAAATGAAAGTCAAAATGTATCTTTTTTCACTTTAGCGTGTTTGCAATTGAACTTAATAGAATTAGATTTGATTTGATTTAATTATTAACCATTAAATACACGTGTAAATACTGTGCATGTACTCATCATTCCTTGGTAAGGATTTTGGGATGTTTTGAGTAATAATTATAATAATAATTATAATAATAATAAAAATCATCATCATCAGCAGCAGCAGCAGCAGCAGCAGCATTATCGCAATAAGCCTGTAGTTCTGTGTTGCAGAGAAATGAGCTTAATTTTTGATTCCTTCCTCTTTATGAAGGACTGACAACAAACGATGTCGTGACTGGAGTATATGGAGATAATCAGGAATAAAAACTATTCCATCGCCTCCTCATGATCACACATTACTCCACAATAAAATCCTGCTGCTTTTGTGGCTTTCGGCTGCTGGTAAACCCCACTGACATGTTGTTATTGTTTTTCTGCTTGGTTCTTATGTGAGACCGAGGAAAGAAAGGTGGCTTGTTCTGACAGAAGCTGGCTGTAAACAATATCTACTTCCCCATCATCCACACCTTCTCCTTCCCCCAATCCATCAGCATAAACCGAAACCTAACAACATTCAAACCTGTCGTTCAAACACAATGTGTTGTGTCCAGCTAGGACATGAGCTCACTTCCAGGAAAACAGTTGTGCTAATGTAATCAGCCATGAATGGATGGCAGCGTATGTAACTTTTGTAAACTGCAGTTCAGGAGCAGGAAAGAGACCACGCCTTTTTCTGAGGTATGACTTGTTGTTTCGAGGAATTAAGTTTAAAGATGTTGAGGCAGAGAGAGAGAGAGTGTGTGAGGACTTTCAGACAAGATGGTTTGAAGTCTGTCTGTGTTTTCTTCACTGGTGCTTGATTTCTTGTCTTCTTTTAACTGGTTAACAGGTTTTTTGCATTTACATTTACATTTACACTTACGGCATTTACCAGACGCTCTTATCCAGAGCGACTTCCATGTCCTAATTACAGGGACAGTCCCCTTATTTACCATAATAAAACTATTATGATTACCACTACCTAATAATAATAATAATAATAATAATAATAATAATAATAATAATAAATAATGATAATAATAATAATAGTAATAATAATAATAATAATAACCATGAAATCATATTAATGACAATTACAAATATTGCACAATAACATAATTCAAATCATTTTATTATAATATATAATATTTTCCCCAATAATAATGACATAATAATAATAATGGTAATAATAATTATTATAATATAAATTGTCTTGATTTATTAAACATCCTTTATTAATCATTTTACAAATAAATGTGATAATAATAATCAACATTAGCATCATGTATTGCTTTTAAAATACACATTGGTAATAAGATAAGAGATTCTTTGACCTGTGGGGCACTTTGAATGTATCATTATGTCTTGATGAATGAATTTAAATGTATTTAAGAAAACAGGTGAAACAAGTTATATTTAATTACTTTTTTTCAGTTATTTTAGCTTTAAATTCCTTCTGAATTCTGATTTCACTACATCCATGTTTTCAGTTCAGGATCTTTCCATTTTAGCATCCATCACTTCTTCAGTTATATCAGACTATATTTTTTTCTTAATTTTTTTAAGAATGATGTGAGTCCTCCATTGGTTTGCGATCTGCATTTTAATATCCATGTGCCTGACACCCTTTCTCTCCAGGCATTCTCTCAAAATACATCAAATACAAATATACCACACCATTCATTTCTGTGGGAGATCACAGAACCCACCCATGTTACTGATACAGTTTGTGTCTCCCAATCCCAGCACGAAGGAGGAAAAAATCTGTGCCTGTGAAACTTCACCGAGCAGGCGGAAAGCAGGCACAGCAGTGACACTGTGTGCAGATGACAATTTTTTAGAGAAAATGTAATATTCAGAACTGATTTCCATTTGAGGGAAGCCGCCTGTGCATCAGTGCATATTTTTAAAAGCTCTGACATCACACTCCAGTGTGTTGGTTTCAGTTGGGCTACTGGTTTGCTCATTAGGAGCTTAAACCTCTTTACTCCAGTCAGGTGCAGAGGCTTCGCTGATCAGTGTCTAAGCCTTAAATCCAATTCAACGTGTGACTTACAGTTTCACACTCTGCCTCTCTCTCTCTCTCTCTCTCTCTCTCTCCCTCTAAATTTCTGAAAATAACTCTGAGCTGTCAAGGTGGTGTTGGATTCCTCTAGTGAAGGTCAGCCCAGAAAGAGAGTGTGCAAGAGCAAAGAAGAAAGTAAAGTAAAGACAGAGGGGAAGACAAAGAGAGAGAGAAATTGAGGGAAAGGAGACAGACAGAGAGACAGTGGAAGAAACAGAAAAGTTAAGTAGACTTGACTCCATAGTTCAATTTTACATCTTTATTGTGCCCTTCAGTGACCCTGTGTGAGAACATTTGTAGAAAATACACAAAAGTGTCTCGTGTGTATTGTGTGTTTGATGGGTGTGTGATTGTGTTGGTTTTGCAAGGAGGTGCGACAGTTTCATGCCATTTTACTTTCCTTCCTGCATGTTTGTCTGGAAGATGCATATGTTTGTACTGCCAGGAGAGTTCAGTAATGAATTCCTGCTGAATAGCATATGCATGTGTGTGTGTGTGTGTGTGTGTGTGTGTGTGTGTGTGTGTGTGTGTGTGTGTGTGTGTGTGTGTGTGTGTGTGTGTGTGTGTGTGTGTGTGTGAAGTTGTCATCAGAGCAGATGTCCTCCGCTGGTCATTGTGAGAGAGAAGTTGTTGATGTTTTGTTTGTGCTTTGTTTGTTTAATTCCTGAGCATATGGCAGATGACCATGTGTGACAAGGTTCATGGTTCTTTTTGTGTCCGTTCACCTTTTTGATCATTAAAATGATAGACATAATGTTTGCTTTATCTCTAAAGAGACCTGCTGTTCTCTCTCTCTCTCTCTCTCTCTCTCTCTCTCTCTCTCTCTCTCTCTCTCTCTCTCTCTCCCTGTATGTGTAAATGTGTGTGTCCTCCATTCATGCACATCTTTTCACGTGGGGACAAACCCATCTGAGAGCTGTTCTGGGGTTTTGTTTATGATATAACATATAAATCAAGCAAACAAGGCACAGCTCCAGGGGTCATGTGAGTGGCCATGTTTGTGTCATTTCTAGACCTGTTGTGACATTGTCACATTATTAAGGGCAGCGGTGGTCTGGTGGTTAGGGAGTTGGCCACAGAATCAGAAGATTGTGGGTTGGACACCCTCACCAGTAGGCTGCCTTGAGGCATCCTTGAGCAAGGTACCGTCCCTGTCACTGCTTTAATAGCTGCCCCCTGCTGCGCGGTGTGTGTTTGCGCATGGGATAAATGCAGAGATCCAATTTTGGGGCAGCGATGACCTAGTGGTTAGGGAGTTGGCCACAGGTTTGGGAGCTTGTGGGTTCGAACCCCTTACCGGTAAGGTACCCTTGAGCAAGGTACTGTCCCCATCACTGCTCCCCAGGCGCTTTCATAGCTGCTGCATGGTATGTGCATGGGTTTGGCACTAGGCCGCAATGATCCAAAGGTCATGGGTTTGAGTCCCAGACACTTAGGTTATGCTGAGGTACTCTTGAGCAAGATACCTTCCCCATCACTGCTCCCTGGGCACCAAATGTGTGACTGTTCTCCTGCTTTACTGAGTATTTAGGTCAAATGCAAAGAAATAATTGTGTTGTGGTTCCCTATGGGCTGGGCTGTGTATTCATAATGACAAGTAGCCATTTTCACTTTCAAGAGTTCCAAAACACACAGCCATATAAGCTTTTCTTCCAAGGAGGAGTTTATATTCCACTAGTTTATGATAAACCCACCACAGTCTCCGATGTCTTCACCTCAGGTAAAATAAATGCTGCACAACTAGACCTCACTTATCCAAACTAGTAAGATCAGTTTAAAAATAGACAGACAGCTTTAAAAGGGAATGCCATTCAATGGCAACAAATGATTTGTGATGACCACGTGACAAGCTTCGTCTACTTGTTTGCTTTGCTGCCCATTTAAAAGTGTTCAACGTTGACATGCTTGACACTCCCAGTGTTAATGGAAATTTAGGGAAATAATTAGTTTTGGAAATGGCTGCAGAGGGGCGGAGGACACCTTGTAGCCATGTGTCGGCCCTGGAATGGGCCAAGTCAGGTGCCCCATTAAAGAGGTTGTTTACTGACTGTAACCTTTTGATTGATTTTGATTTGATTTGGTTTGGCCTCCCCTCAGGGGCCTGCTCCGGCCACAACAGGCTGGTGACCTGTCCAGGGTGTGTCCCTGTCCTTCGCCCTGTGTGAGCTGGAATGGACCCCACAACACTAATTAGGACAAGCGGCCCTGAAAATGACTGAGTTTCATAGTTTTAGGGACTTCTCTATGCGTCTAAACTATAAAATGTGCCTAAATTGTAGAAAAAATCGTGTGTGTCCTAATTTTGAGTTGATGCTATATATCAACTGCTCAGCCCTCAAGACAATCTTGCAGCTAACATGTAATCCAGTTAGTGCGGAAAGTCTTTCCCGCTGAAGATACCACAGCCATAAATTTGCACTTTCACTCGTAGCATAATCCCTAGGCCAGTGCATTTGTCCAGTTGGTGCGAGGTATGGCAGGGTGTTCTCAGGCTGTGCATCATGGCAGTGAGGATTTACACATAGCCCCTCAACCTTCACTCCTGCCAACAGCCCAGCACCTTAGCACAGCAACCTGCTAGACTTGGCCACTGCTCGTGCTGTCTGCTGTCTTGTGGAAGCTTGTGCTTTTCTACCTCTGCTCCAAATCTGTATTTACTGCATCTATAGCATTGGGTAGACACAGTCACTCACCTGCATGCAAGAAAGAACAATCTAAATGGAAGCCAACTAACAGCTGTTTCAGCATCTGCCCATTAACCTCCATTAAGAGTTACAGATCAGTGGATTTCCTGAAAACAGGCACATACCAAGCAGTTCAGTCTCATCATCATTTTATGTTTGTGATGATGAGATGTAGGACAGATGTGGCAGATAAACTTTAGGTTAAAAGGCACTGGAGGACTTTAGCCCTCCTGTAGATGTTCCTCTTGCCCCTTATTTCATGTCTTCTTAATTAACCTCATCAGCTTTTGCAGACATGAGAAAACAGATAGGGCAATGCGGTAGCATTACTCATCTTGTTTTATTGATTTGTTCCTGTCTGCTATGTATTGCAATAACAATTTATAAAGCAATATCAATTCATTTAAAAACGCTATTCATTTCAACTGCACGCACAGCATAAACTGCATACACAGCGTACTGTGAAAAGTTTACTCCATGCAATGTTCACCCTCATGTCCTCACCCTCTTCCCTCACAACCGAATGTAATGTAATTTTGCAAAAACATATCATTTTCTATAGAACAAAACCTCTTATCTCCTGTAAAGCAACTTTACAGAAGCATTTTTACCTTTAAAATGAAAGAAATGAATGTAGCAAATGTGTGTTTTAGACTGTTCATTTTGGCCAGTTTGTCATAAGAATTTAGAAAAAGTCTGCTCTGATAGTGACAGTGTACTTTATCATGATAAATGGCCACACAAAATGCTTCTATCTGTACTGCTAGAACTCTTGAGTAACTACATGTATCATGAAAAGGGCAGATTTAGAACAATTCATCAATTATTTAGAGTAATTAAATCAACTACAGTGAGATAAGAAGCCAGTTATATTTCAGCTGTTTATGCCATTTAGTCACAGGTAGAGAGGTTTCTAGGTTAGGTTCCAGGTCCTTTCAGTGTGGAGTTTGTATGTTCTCCCCATGTCTGTGTGTGTTTTCCTCCAGAGGCTTCCCTTTCCTTCTGTCCAAAGACATCAGGCAGATTGGAGATGCTAAATTGCCCACAGGTGTGTGAGTGTGTTGGTCTGTCTTGTGATGGACTGGCGACCTGTCCAGGGTGTTTCCCTGCCTTTTGCCCTGTGAGAGCTAGGATAGGTTCCAGCACTCCCCACGACCCTAATTAGGACAAACGGTTATAAAAATGACTGAGTGAGAATTGTATGTTCTCCCCAGAATGGAACAAAAAGCAGCCAATGACCAAAGAAGAGCTTAAGAATGTCCTTCAAGAAACCCGGAGAACTATTCCAAAAGACAATTTAATGAAATAGCAAGAAATCTTGCCTAAGAGAGTTCAGGCTGTGCAGAAAATTAAGCGTTTATAACTTTCTAAACGTCTGATTAGAATTATACAAGCTTTATAACATATTTTGTGTTAGATTCTGAATCTCCATATATGTTCGCACACGTTGCAATAAGCCATTGTACATATTGTCTCATTTTCACTGCAAACGTTAATAAACTATTAATACCTTGTGTTTGTTTACAGTGAAATTAGCAAAAATGGCTCAAAATAGAACAGACTGTGTGTCCGTGTGATGAACCAGTGACCTGCCCATGGTGTTTCTCTGCCTGTTGTTCTGTGAGAACTAGAATATGCTCCTTTATCCTGTGACCATGGTTAAGATAAGTGGTTCAGAAGGATGGATGAATGCATGGATGGATGGATGAACGAACATAATATTTAGTACTAGGTATTAGATTACACTTGTTATTGGTCAGAGTTTAGAGATTTTTAAATCATTTTTTCAGAAGCCGACTTTACTGTGTAAGTTATTGCAGTTACTGTGTTCAGAGAGTTACTCTAAAAATAACTAAGTGACTAAAAAAAAACTGCAGGAACAACAATGTCTCCATTTCCTACCCGTAACTCATGAAGATCAAGGACAGAAGAGGGCTTTTGAAGTGTGTAACTGCTTTCATACTGAAATGTTTTCATAATTCATGTGGACCCACTCCTTCATTTACCACTCACTCTGTCACACCATCTTTCTATTACATATCACTCCATCTCTCTCATCTCATTGAGCAGCAGCAAACCTGCTGCTCGCTTCTTTTCCTGCACTGCCTCTCGCTTCTTATCTGTACTTCATACCCTTTGGGGATGGAATACACTAAAGCCAATTTTCCCCTGACATAGGAATTTTGCTCTTTTCCCCCTCTGACATTCAAGAGCAGAGACTCATCTTAGAAAATGAGTTGCAGTAAAAGCAGTTTAGGTAATTGCAGCTTAGATTTTAAATTGTAACTCTTTGCATTTTTTATTCTTTAACTATTTAACTTTTGAAAAGCTTTTGTAACGCACTCATTCACTTACTTATTCACTCACTCACTCACTCTCACTCACTCACTCACTCACTGGCTTGCTCACTCACTCACTGACAGACTCACTCACTCACTCAAGCAATCATGATCCTATTATGCATCTTCATTTTTAAAAGATTATTATAAAATTTAAAAAACTGTCTTGTCTGTTCTTGTGTGCTCATACTATTGTCATTCATCTATCTGCCTCCTTCACCTTCTGTTACTGCTCCTGACTTGCTGATTATGCTGGCTTGGCAGTCGCACCCAGGCCCACAGACAGTACACTGCCTAATGAGAGAAGCATGGTATCCCAGTGACCACTGCCAGAGCTTCAGGTTCTTGTCCAACTTTCAGGCGACCATGTTCCCTGCAGCCAACAGTGCATTAGCAGTAAATTATCAGGGGCAAAATACTGGCAGGACTCTGCTGGCTGGAGTCTTCAAGGGATGTTATTTAATTAGTGTGTAAATACAATGTCCTGAGGTATTCAGTATTAAATAACCTGCCCAATCACAAACTAATAAGATAACACGTATCTTCTTCGTTCGTTGTTCACATATTTATTGGGCAAATGTTTGAAAAATGTTTGATGCCCTTCCTGACTTAACCCTCTCCATTTATCCAGGCTTGGGACAGGCACAAAAAAACACTGCCTTGTGCATCCCTAGTGACTGGGCTTGACAGTGACAAAACATGTAAAGAAAAGAAAAGTAAAAAAGTATAAATATGTATATATATACATACGCCGCTTAAAAAAAAGGAACACTTTGAGAACACATCAGATCTCAATTGGAAAAAAAATCATGCTAGATATCCCTACTGATATGGAATGGGTGATGTGTTAGGAACAAAAGGATGCCACATCATTTGATGAAAATGAAAATTATCAGCCTACTGAGCGCTTAATTCGAAGTCACCAAGAAATATGAACTGAGACACTGATGTGGCAGGCTAGTCCAATTTGCTCAAATGTCATTGCAGCAACTCAAATTGGTACTCAGTAGTTTGTATTGCCCCCATGTGCTTGTATGTATGCCTGACAACATCGGGGCTCCTTATGAGATGACGGAGAGTGTCCTGGAGTATCTCCCCCAGATCCTGACCAGGGCAACACTGAGCTCCGGAACAGTCTGAGGTGCAACCTGGCGGCATCGGATGGGCCTAAACATGATGTCCCAGAAATGTTCTACTGGATTTAGGTCAGGCGAGTGTGGAGGCCAGTCAAAGGTATCAATTCCTAAATCCTCCAGGAACTGCCTGCATACTCTTGCCACATGAGGCTGGGCATCATCCTGCACCAGGAGGAACCCAGGACTCACTGCACCAGCGAAGGGTCTAACAATGGGTCTAAGGATTTCATCCTGATACCCAATGGCAGTCAGGGTGCCATCAATTATCCTTTACAAGTCTGTGCGTCCCTCCATGGATATACCTCCCCAGATCTACACTGACCCATCACCAAACCAATCATGCATCAGTGCTGGACCTGCCAATTCTGGTGTTCTCTGGCAAACACCAGTCGAGCTCCACGGTGCCGGGCCGTGAGCACAGGGCGCACTAGAGGACTTTGGGCCCTCAGGCAACCCTCATGAAGTATGTTTTTAATGGTTTGGTCAGAGACATTCATGGCAGTGCCCCACTGGAGGTCACTTTGTAGGGCTCTGGCAGTGCTCATCCTGTTCCTCCTTGCACAAAGGAGCATATAACGGTCCTGCTGATGGGTTAAGGACCTCCAGCAGCCCTGTCCAGCTCTCCTAGAGTAACTGCCTGTCTCCTGGAATCTCCTCCATGCTCATTAGACTGTGCTGGGAGACACAGCAAACCTTCTGGCAATGGCACATATTGATGTGCCATTCTGGTGGAGTTGGACTGCCTGTGCAACCTCTGTAGGGTCCAGGTATACATACTACCAGTAGTGACATTGACCCTAGTCAAATGCAAAACTACTGAAAAGTAGTCAAAAAACATGAAGGAAAAAATGTTTGTGGCCTCCACCTGCAAAACCATTCCTGTTTTTGGGGTCGTCTCATTGTTGCCCCTTTAGTGCAGTTGTTGTTAATTTCATCAGCACCAAAACAGCGGACACTAATGAACAACCCCTTCTGATACTGAACTGACCAGATGAATATCAAAGAACTTTAACTGACTTGAAACTATACTCTGATTAAAAAGTGTTCCTTTAATTTTTTTGAGCAGTGTATATATATATATATGTTTTTGTTTGTTTGTTTCTTTCTTTGTTGGTTTTTTTTGCTTGTAAGAAATGGTTTCATTTTGAGAAATTCTGGGGACATAAAATATGCTACACATTAAGAATGAAATTTAAAAGTGTCACACCAAGAGGCGATCTGCTCTGACTGAGCACACCTCAGCTCATGAGGGCACAGGTGTGCTTCTTTGGGGCAGGGTTTATAAGTCCCAATGAGTCAGAGCAGAGCGCCTCTTGGTGTGACACTTTTAAATCTCATTTTTAATGTGTAGTATATTTTATGTCATTAGGGTTTTTGCAATTAAGAGTTGAAGGCTAACATCTTAAAGTAGGCTATCCACAGTGCATAGCATCTAAAACAGCAGTGTGAAAGTTCATCAAGAGCATGGATATGGTTATTCAATGACTTGGGCAAATTTAAGTTTCAAGTTTTTTCTAGAGCTTAATTCAGAATGTTCTTTGAAAGTACTTCAGCTTGGACCCCAAAATTCAGCCAATTCAGTTAGTAAGTAAAAAAAGAATCGTAGTTCATTTTAGGGTATTCTAGCATGTTTTTTTTAAAGTTATCTACATAAAGAAACAATGTTTTGAAAACCTTGAAACCTTTTCCTGTCAAAAAAAAAAAATAATAATAATAATAATTTTTTTATTCAAGTATAAATGTTACTTTAGATTGATATCAAACTATTACCATCAGTTTACATTTGGTTGATATTCTTGTTTTGTGGCATGGCCTGCTAAGAGATCAGTCCATTTGAATCACTTATCTTGGGCCTTATTGAGATTATCTTGCTTTGGTGTAGAGAAAAGTTGAAATGCATTGTCGTTTGTTGTTTGTTTGTTTTTTTGCAAGGCTCCTTTACTCAATATTATGGCTTCACTCAATATTAATCTATTTCTAGAAACATTTAGCTTTTTGGATAGGTTATGACTATTTCACATTAAGGCTTATAAACCATCAGTTAATTAACATGTATCAAATGGATAAAGATCAAATAATCTGTGTATTTGGTAAATTTACTGTGTTTGGTTGGGAAAGGGAAGTTTCGAATTTTACCCACTAACTGGTCCTTCACGGACAGTGTTCTGCTCTGTAAATGAGCAGAAACCAGGCTTTCTTGCTGAGTCATAGTGAATTTGCTAACCTCACCAGAATAACAGATAAGCACATCCTTGATCAATCCAGAATTCTGTGGGGTTCAGCTGGAAAACCACCCACACCAGGAGATGTCCTAGATTTTAAGCAGCAAATCGCATGAGGAAGTTTTATTACAGAGCAACTTTTAATTTTCATACCAATCTAAAGATTGTGATATCTGCTTTTAAAGCACTGTCCAAAAACATGCATGTCAAGTGGCTTGGGGATTTAAATTACTTATTGTTAATTATGCTTATCTGTGTATCTGTCCTGTCCAGTGTGTTTCTCTGCCTTTCACTCTATGACCATTTGGTCCAGCACTACCTCATCCCTACTGAGGATAAAAGTGAAAGTCACTATTCTTGTCATTGTGAGTACACAGCACAGCACAGCACAGCACAGCACACAGTGAACCACAACAAAATTCTACCTCTGCATTTAACCCATGCACACACTGTGCAGCAGGGGGCAGCTATGAAAGCACCTGAGGAGCAGTGATGGGGACGGTACCTTGCTCAAGGGTACCTCAGGGCAACCTACTGGTGAGGGGTTTGAACTCACAATCTTCCGATCTTGTGGCCAACTGCCTAACCATTAGGCCACCACTGCCCCCCGCAAGTGTTTAAATGAACAAATGAATGAATGAATGAATGACTGTCAGTCAGTCAGTCATTTTCTGCCCCTTGTCCCAAATGGGTGTCGGGGGGGAGTGCTTGAGTCCATCCCAGCTCACACAGGGCGAAGGACGGAGGACACACCCTGGACAGGTCGCCAGCCCATCGCAGGGAGGTGAATGAATGAATGAAAATGCTTTTAGTCATGCATGCTCTGAATATATGAACATGTATGAACACTTTTCAGAGATGATAAGTGCCTGGTATAATTGATCCTCACAACTGGGCCTCTCCCCTCATTCCTTCACCTTCCATAGTAAAATATAAATATCCATTATATTGCTTTTTTATTGACTTATTTACAGTGAAAAAGATGTCATGTCTCTTAATAGTCATAGAGAGAAGCTCTATAGAGAAGCTCACTATGATTAAGATTCATAGATCTACATAAACATTTGTCAAAGCTCTTTTACCACAAGTTGTTATAAAGGCTGCTTTACTCATTAACAATAAATGTCACCTCACAAAATGCTTTGAGAACAGATGTTCAAAAAGAACTTTTAGAGGTCACAGGGAACAAAGAAACTCATCAAAGTAAGGATCCAGACTGCTCTAGCCAGGAACTGAACCCAGTGCTAACCACTGCATCCTACAATAAATACTTTTCTTGTTTGATTGCTTTGCTGCTGGTTTACTTCTTTGTCAGCAAAAAAATAATGTCTCATGTGCATGCACAACCGTCCCATCACGGGGCCTAGTGTCTAACCAGGAAGTCTCAAGTCATTTGGGCCGTTTAGTCAAATATACCTTTTTTGCACCCTTTTTTCCTGGTTAGCTTCCCCATCACTGTTCCCCGGGCGCTTTACATAGCTGCCCCCTGCTGCACGTGTGTATGGGTAAAATTCAGAGGAAGCATTTTGTTGTGTCTCACTGTGTGCTGTGCTGTGTTTCACAATGACAATTAGTCACTTTCACTTTATAGTACAAATGAAGACAGCATGTACAGTAAAGGTACAGCATGTATATTTGCCAATATATAACCATGCAGGTAAATGGATTCAGGTCTTACTGGGTTTTATTCAGTAAAACAATGAAGGAAAATTTATAATTATTTGAAGTGTTCTTCTGCTTAAACACACACCAGGACAGTTAAATGCGAAAGGACACATCTTTGTAAATGGATCTGAGCAGCAATGCAAACAAAAAATACAATGCCTTAACAAAAGCAAAGGAGTCAGCCTTGCATTACACTCTGTGAATATTTCTTGATAAATTGATCAGTAGTTGCATTTGGGAATCAAGTTACATGTGTGCACAAGTGAAAGTGAAACATAGCACAGCACACAGTGAGACACTATGAAATGCATTAACCTACACACAATGTGCAGCAGGGGGCAGCTATTTACAGTGCCCAGGGAGCAGTGATGGGGACAGTACCCAGGACAACCAACCAGTCCAGGATTTGAACCCATCAACCTCCGATCCCAAAGCCCAGTCCCCCTAGCCACTAGTACAAATACAAATTCAATACAAGCACAAAGTAGCACATATGTTTTCACTTCAGAGACAAAAGGTTGTGTTGTCACAGTGCAGATGAAGGTACAAATAAAAGGTTTCTAAATAGAAAACCTGTCATTTTAGAAAACACAATTGACACAATTGTCATCTTAGCTTTTTCAAGCATTTTACACACTTTCCCATCAGTCTTCCTTTCCCTCTCCCGCTACTCTCCTTCGTTCATCACTGATGTGTGTCCAGTCCACACTCTCTGGCCATCTGGAGGTGAATATCACATGCTTTACCTGGACCAGGCAGAGCATTGTTTTGGGTGAGGGCTAAAGGAGATGACAAGGTGCTGCTGGCTATTTGAGAGAATGACACAGAAGCAGGCAAAAATCCCCTCCACACGTACAGTTAAACTAATCATAGGGAGTATTTTTTATAACATATAACATACATTGTATTTTGGTCTTTGCTGTTCTAAAATGTCGTTTTAGACGTTTTTGTCTTTTGCAGTTAGTACAGCTGTTTATGTAATGACCAGCCAATTTGAGAGAACAAAATGTGAAAAAAAACATCTGTTTGAGATTTTACAGAAGCATTACCTCATTGCTACTTTTAGTCCTACAGATGTTTTAAATATTAGTCACAAATTCAGACATGTCAACTTCCAAATTTTTACTATTTTTCACCGCTTAGACTAGTGACTAAAGCCAGATATCTTCATGATTTTATCTGTGTAATACAATCATTAAGTCACAGACAACCTTACTGACCAATGGCAATTTGGTGAATTTGTGTTTAAGAATAGTTTTTACTTTACTGAGCCAAAATATCTTGCATGTTTAGGGGGAAGTAGAAAAATGGTTTTCGAGTGTTTAATAAACCACATTTATATATAAAATTGCAACAATGTGCAATAAATATTATGATAATTATATTACATCGACCATCAATGTAAAGTGCCTTGGGGCAACTTTGTTGTAAAAGGCGCTATACAAGAATAAATTGAAATTGAAAATGAAATTGAAATAATTGTCACTTATTTTATTCATTAGGTTTATTTATGTTACATATTTAGTTACACAAAAAAACTGGGTACCACAGGGCTTGGGTTCCGTTATCACAGGCTTTGCTTGTAACTGTGTAATTATGTTTTTCTTGTTTGTAACAAGAATCATTGATAAAACACTGCTGAACCGTATTTGTTCACTAAACAGTTTTCATTTATAGCTGCAATCTCGTATAGCTGCAATATAGCTGATCTCTTTAATGAAAGGGATTACAACATCAGTTAAAAGCAGTTTGCTAGTTTATAGAAAGTGAGTGAATTGCAAACATGTCAGAACAATGTCTTGATAACTGAGATGCTACTGCTGAGATGCTACTGCTGAGATGCTGAGTTTCTTAGCAGCAGTCAGAAAAACAGTGTGAAACCTTAACAAAAAGGTGAAATACAGCCACTTTCTCCAGTTTCCTTAAAAATCAACGGGAAACGCCATGTTTTTCAGGACAGCCAACTAAAAGTAAATTAAATCAATCAAATTTCTATTGGGGCTCTTGCTACCCCAGGCCCCCTCTCAGATTGCTATTAAGCGAAATGAGTACTCTTGTCATTGTGAAATGCAGTACAGCACAACACAACGAAATTCAATCTCTGCGTTTCACCCATACACACACGTGCAGCAGGGGGCTGCTATTGAAAGCACCCGGGGAGCAGTGATGGGGACGGTACCTTGCTCAAGGGTACCTTAGGGCAACCTACTGGTAAGAGAATTGAACCCACAATCTTCCGATCCGGAGCAACTCCCTAACCACCAGGCCACCGCTGCCCCAACTTAGCAGCATTCCTGAAATAACAGGTGCTTAAAATGCAGGTCCTTGTGTATTTGTTCATAAATGCATTTCAGTGTAAGTGAACAGCCTGAACAGCCACATCCACTCTTGACATTAATGAGTGCTAAGCAAGCATGTAACACTTTACATTTAAAAAAAATAAATAAAAAAACTAATCAGGACAAGCAGCACAGAAAATGAGTGAGTGATTTCTATTCTTCTTTTTTAAAGAACTATTAACTGAAATGTTTTATTCATTTAGGTAAAAGTTGATATGATAATCTAAATATAACATGGATGGAGGGATGGATGGAACACTTCAGTAGTTATTTTGTTCTTTATTTCTAACTTTGGTTTCATTCTGCGTAACAGTCTGTGAATGTATTTTTGTATCTACTGTTACAGACATTGTGAGCAGATGGAAAGGGAAGAGTGGGGTGACCCTGTACACACACTCATGAAGTGGAAGCAAATTACATTCAAACTCTTAGTGTACCTTAATCAATACTTTTAATATTGGTATCTCAAATAATTCAGGAGATCAATGTGAAGTGATGAACAAAACATGTTCTACAAGGAGGTTTCTATTCGTAAGTGAACTAGCAGACTTTAGACAGAAGCGAGGTTAAGCGTGTACCAGTCTAATTTGTGGCCAACTGTGATCACGCAGCCTAACAGTGACACTGAAATGAGTGAGGTGATGTCACTGGTTAGGTTCTGCAGAACTGGAGTATTCTGATAATGTCCCGTAGATGCTTTACCGCAGGTTATACTATTTTTATCCGTTGCTGCTGTATTCTGGGAACATATTCTGCAGACTGCAGATCATTATTGAGTGAATGTTTTGTCCATCTATGGGACAGTAGGCACAAGCAGGCTGCAGGGTTGGGCTGGACCTGACAAATGTGCAGTTAAAGGCTTGACATCATCCAATTGGTATGATTTTTTTTTGAGTTTTACTCAGTCAGCACTGAAAACAAAGTGAAAAGAAAATCTTGTGAACAGGCTGCTGGCGGAACACCTAGTTTTCTACAAATCTTAAAAATACAAGACATTGCAGCTATGTTTTAGGTTAATTAGTTAAAAGACACCCAAAATAGCTGTTTGCGGAGCAAAACTGAAACATTTCTTTGAGTGTTTTCCTTCTTCTTATTCATTCACTTATAATAAATATTAATAATAATTTATCATCTTTCAAATGAATCATTTACTGAAAAGTGCTTTCATTAGTCTATTGTATTTATTTTACTTCCATTTTTATTGTCTATCATATTTATTTAATGTCAATTTGTTGGCCAGACAACCACATTACTTTTTGTTTTTGTTTTATTTGTTTTTTGACCGTGAAATCACACAGAATAATTTAATTTGACTAATTTTCCCAGCTATGTGTAATTCTTTTTCCTTTTTGCCCACTGGGCCCCAAGTTACAGATGACTGGGGCATCGCTCAGGTTCAAGATTGTATGATGTTGGGTGTGACAGTTCTTTTCACTTTAACTCAAACTCAAAAGGTCAGCAGCATATAAAAGTATTTTATTTTTTCCTTGTACCAAAGCATGAGTTTTTAAAAAATCTTTTACAAATTTTGAAAAGGATTTTGAACCACAATCTGATACCTTGTAACCTTGTACAAAATTCAAAACTGTAACTTCTAAAAAAGAAAAAGAAAAAAAAAGATGTATGCACATTAAACAGATTTTTGCGGATGAAAAATTATTGTCCAAGCTTTTCTGGACCTTTTCTTTTCTTTTCCTAATGCTCTGACAATGCCAACAGTAGCAGTCATATTTCAAAATGGGACATATGGTCAGTATTTACAGGTGCTCATAGTACAAGACAACAACTAGATGCACAGACACAATGAAATAAATCATGAAACCGCTGTCCAATACTAAAAAGTGAACCTGAATGAATAAAATAAATGTATAATGCACTAATTACAAAAAGGCAAAACTAAAATGATCTAAAAACTAAAAAATCAATATAGTACAAGAGTTACAAAGGAGTTTTAGATGTGTAAGAATGTGGATTGTGCAAAGACTGTAGCAGACTCTGCTGTGCAATAAACTGTAGGGTAATATATACTTAATTTGAAGTTAAAAGGCCAGAGTACAGTATGTGCTTTGCAGATACTAATCTCCTCTCTTTTAGCTTCATATATATTAAGTTCACTCTATTTGACAAATATCTGCTAAAGAAACTTTATTTATATTAATCACTTAGTACATATCTTATACATATCTCATATCATATCTTACATATCTGCATTAAATTTGCATCATTTTCTCTTATCCCTTTTAACCCTTATGTGATGTTAATTTTTTTATAACTTTATTGGGTTTTAAATCAATACAGGATAACAATTTATATAACATTTTAAACAAATATTCATTTCATTTCAAAATAGTTGAAGCATGGTCATTATTTGACACTCTTAGATCACACAGTTACAACAAGACAAAGGGTAAAGTGCACAGGAATAGGAGGATCAGATTTAGGCCCCCTGACTGTAGTTATTTATTAGGTTTCAGTATAAAAATGACATTTTGTGTGCAGGATCCGATTCTTGGCTGCCACACTTGGCTCAGTGAAGTGTGTGCCCTGATTGCAAATTAGTATTGAGGCCGAATCCTCACAGTATAAGCTATTCTGACTGTGATACCTGCTGTTTTCATTCTATGCAAAAATAGATGACCCTTTTCATTCTCTAAGGCAACTTATCACATACATGTGTTATTTTACATAGTGAAAGTGACTATTCTTGTCATTGTGAAACACAGTACAGCAAGCCACAACGAAATTAGACCTCTGCATTTTTACCCATAAACACATGTATACATGTAGTATTGAAAGCACTCGGGGAGCAGTGACAGGGAAGGTACCTTGCTCAAAGGTACCTCAGGGTATTCTACTGGTCTGGGATCCTGGGGCCAACTCTCTAACCACTAGGCCACTGCTGCCCCACATAGAAAGAAAACAGCAGGATACTGTTGCCTTAAAGGTGTGTACTTCGTCTACAGCAATGTTTAGGTAGGAGGGACTTGTCTGATTGAACAACGGATCCCAAGGTCTGTTTCCCAGCAGAACATTGTGCAGAACTTGACATGGCCACCATCAGATTGCTTTCTTCCCATTTTGCATACAGGTGCCATTTTCCTCAGGAAAGCAACACACAGGCACTCAACTGTCCACAAGGTTTAAAAGAAACTTTCATCAAACTAGGCCACGTTCTTCCTTCACTCTATTATCCAGTTCTGATGCTCACATGCCCATTCTAACTGCTTTTGGAGGTGGACAAGAGTCTGCATGGGCTCTCTGAATGGTATACATAGTACAGCACATAGCAAACTGGGTGCTTTAAAAGGAGGGTGGCGAATGAAATCATTATTTTTCCTCTGTTAACCATGGTTACCTGCAAGGAAACACATAGTCATCACTGCTATGCACAAAAAGGGCTTCTCAGGCAAGGATATTGCTGCTAGTAAGATTTCACTTAAATCATTCATTTATCATTTATCAGCTTGCTCAGGAATGGCAGCAGGCAGGCATGATGTGAGCACAGTGAAATGAAGACTTTTGGAGGATATCCTGATGTCAAGGAGAGCAGCAAAGAAGCTGCTTCTCTCCAAGAAAAACATCAGGGAGACTGATATTCTGCAAAAGGTACAGTAATTTTCTCTAATGAATCCACTTTCTGATTGTTTGGGGGATCTGGAAAAAAGATTGTGCAGAGAAGAAAAGATGAACGCTATCATCACTCCTGTGCCATGCTAATAGTAAAGAATCCAGAAACCATTCATGTGTGGGGTTGCTTCTCAGTCAAGGGAGTGGACATGCACTTTCCAGCATGATGAAGCACCGTACCATAAGGCAAAAGGGATAACTTAGTGTCTCGGGGAACAAAACATTAAAATTTTGGGTTCATGTCCAGGAAACTCCCCAGACCTTAATCCCACTGAGAACTTGTGCTCAGTCCTCAAGAGGTGCATGAACAAACAAAAACCCACAAATTTATTCTTGCTGATTATGCAAGAATTAATCAGTCAGGATTTATATTATGCTGTTAATCAATCCAGAATCTGATTGACAGCATAATATATGTCTGAGTAATAACTGTTAAAATTAAGATTTGTATAATAAGCATGCAGTTTGAAAATGTTAAATCATGGCCATTTGGACTAATTGAATGGGAAATACTGGCAGCACTTTACTGACACTCTAAGATGGTGGGTCTTTGAGCCGAGTGATTTCTCTTGAGAGTGGTGGGAAAGTGAGGTGAATATTTACTAGCTAAATATTATTTTTTAAGATGGGAAAGATTAAGATGGGAAAGATTTGGGCCAAAGTTTGTTTTTAATTGATGTCATTTGGATGGATGATGCTTAATAAGGCTAAAACCATTAATATTGAGGGAAAAAATAGGTCAACTCACAATGAGTTTGGTTCAGATGAATTGAGCATTAGTGATAGGAGAGCTTATGCTTTATTTAAGTTCAGAAGTAGGCTCATGGTTACATTTAATATAATTTATGACTTTTTCTTCTTCTTCTTCTTCTTCTTCTTCTTCTTCTTCTTCTTCTTCTTCTTCTTCTTCTTCTTCTTTTTCTTCTTCTTCTTTCAGCTGCTCCTGTTCAGAGGTTGCCACAGAGGATCACCCTTTTCCATTTCTTCCTCTTTCAAACTGACCACCTGCATGTCCTCTCTCACCATGTCCATAAACCTCCTCTTTGGTCTTCCTCTTTTCCTCTTTCCTGGCAGCTCCATCTTCAACATCCTCCTCTCAATACAATGTAATAGAATTTATGACATTTAATTGAAATTCAGTAAAAATGAGATATTCTGTTGGATGTCAATAACAAAGTGGACTTGTGTAGTCCAGGACTGTGGTAATAAATAATTATTGGTATTGGAGGAAAAGGTTTTGGTTTTATTGGGTTTTTGATTGGGTATTGGTTTTAGTTAATCTTGATCATAATTAGGTTTATTCTCATGGTTACATTTAATTGAATCTATGACACTGAATTTAGGTTCCATTAAACATATTCAGTTGGATGGCAGTCAAAAACAAAGCGAGCATCTAAAAATGACTATAGAAAAGTGAAATCCAGTAATAGCACTGTAGTTGTTGCTTATACTTAAGTACTTAGTAGAGTCAGAAGACAGTAGTGTTTAGCAGACAGGAGTAAAAAGTCTATGTCATACATGGGTGTTTTGCCTGGCGTATCAATAGGAAGCAGCTTGTGAGTTCAGAGATGCATTGCTGTGACTGAGTGTGTCACCCAAGCTGCCATCCTTCTGCTGCTGTCACAGCAGGAGAGGACTCTCCACAACGGCCCTAATTGCATCTGTTTCCTGTTTCAGTCACAGCATGCCAGCGTCTGTGCCATCACCCATCTAGAGGTTGAATGTCATCAATAATTGGTTCCCCTTTTCACTGTGTCCACAAATGGTCCTCCTGTGTCACAAGCCAGCCTTTAGTGCAGATGGAACTAACTGACACGATATTTGATGTCTGGAACGAACCAGTTTGTGAAAAAAAAGTGCATGTCTTGTATGTGTTGATATGCATGAAGTCTGTGAGGACATAGATTAGTGTATAGTTTTTCTGTTCTTTTTGAATAGTAGACCACTGCTTCCCTCTAGAGGACTGTATTGTTTAACAGCATTCCAGTAGTCCAAACACAGTGGACACCTCGGATCTGTATGATCCCTCACAAGCTGACAGTTCTCACTGGACATAGAGACCTTAGACTGATGTGTAGCTGTAACAGTGTCCCATTCTATTGGCCAATGCATTTAGTCATTCATTATCTCCACCTCATGTCAGAGTAGGTGCTGGAACCTATACCAGTGCATATCAGATGCAAGTGATCAAGAGAAACCATGAGCAGTTCACCATTCCGTCAGAGGGCAGACATGCAGACAAACACTCTCATACCTAGGGAGCACAGTGGTTGCCTGGTGGTTAGGGAATAGGCCCCATGATTGTAAGGTAGTAGGTTCGAATCCCAGACCAGTAGGTTATCCTGAGGTGCCCTTGAGCAAGGTACGGCCCCCAGCACCCCTAGTCCATAACCACTGCCGCACTTTGGTGTGATGGGTTAAGTATAGTGGGCAGCGGTGGCCAACTCCCTAACCACAGGCTCGGAAGATTGTGGGTTCAAACCCCTCACTAGTAGATTGCCCTGAGGTACCCTTGAGCAAGGTACCATCCCCGTCAATGTTCCCCAGGCGCAGTGCTCTGCTGCACAGTGTTTGCATGGGTTAAATGCAGTGGTGGCCTAGTGGTTAGGGAATTACCCTGGATTGAAAGATTGTGGGTTCGATTCCCTCACCGGTAGGTTGCCCTGAGGTACACTTGAGCAAGGTACCGTCACTGCTCCCTGGGTGCTATCAATAGCTGCCCCCTGCTGCACGTGTGTGTATAGGTGAAACACAGAGGTTAGGACACCTAGTGGTTAGGGAGATGCCCCCACATTGGAAGATAGTGGGTTCGATTCCCTCACTGGTAGGGTAGGTTGCCCTGAGGTAACCTTGAGCAAGGTACCGTCCCTGTCACTGCTTTCAATAGCTGCCCCCTGCTGCACGGTGTTTGAGTGCATGGGTTAAATGCAGAGGTCCAATTTCGTTGTGGTTCACTGTATGCTGTGTTGTGACCTCGCAATGACTGAATGAATGAATAGTTGTCACACAAAAAAAGTGCAGAAAAGCATTTTGTTGTGGTTTACTGTGTGCTTTGATGCCAAATGAATTCTGAGGAAATCTAGACATGATAGTTTAATAAATATTTTCTATGGTTTATGCAATGGTCAGAAAGAAATAGTGTACAGTGGAAATCGTTTCTACCTCATTCATTCATTCATTCATTCACTCATGCGTTAATTTAATTATTTATATGTCTGGTTTTTTGTTTATTCATTCAACTTTATATTATTTAAATTGTATAATTTTTTATTGATTGATTGATCTATCGATTATAATTTATGTTGAACAGGAAGTGGTTTCTCCGGCTTTTATTGAATACGCGATATGCAGCTCATGCATCAGCTTGAGTGGCTTTCCAGAGCGTGTGAAGATCATCGGTTGTGCGTCGCTCTAAGTGAGCGTCATTGCGCCGGAAGTCTCGCTCTGCAGCCCCAACAGAGCAGCGATGGCGGATGTCCACGTAAGAGTCTGTGAACAGGAGATAATAAAGTTTGATCTGGAGATTAAAGCGCTGATTCAGGTACAACAGGGCACGAGATCTTCTTCGGTGTCAGTCTGTTTATCTGACTTACTGTAGTTTTTTTATCTTAAAACGGGTTTTCTTTTCATTTCTTTTCAAAACGGGAGGCTTGCCTGCAGAAATGAATGACAACATACTCTCTCACACACATACACACACTGCAGGGCAGGTATATTTATGGCAAAAATCATAATCCTGGTTATTTTTTTGGCACAGTTACTCTTTAACTCTGGAAACAGCATAAACAGTTGTATAATCAGTCATGCCACCAGAAACTGTGACTATGAGCTGTCAATAATAATGCCAGTACACTTCACATAATTATAGGCTCATGATGGGACCTCTATGGTGCCAGCTTTGCTCATTTGATGCTCATGTGTCCTGTATGCATGCTTCCCCAGGACATCAGTGAATGCACAGGGCCACAAGCTGAACTGACAGAGCTGAACTGCAACGTGAAGGAAAGGTTCAGCCGCCTACGCCAGCGGATCCAGGTGAGGCACTGCTTCAGATCAAATGGGATTTGGTTCTTATGAGTTGGTCTTTATATTGCTTGTCTCCACAGGATCTGGAGCAAATGGGGAAAGAACAAGACAAAGAATCAGACAAGCTGGCCTTACTCAAAGAGGTGGAGGCCCATCGGAAACAGATGCTCAGGTGAGGATGCTGAAGAAAGGTGGGTTAAAACTTTTTCACACTAAACATCCCTGTTGTAGGAATATAGGTGTATATAATGTCACCTGAATGTTTTAATCCAAACTGATGAATAAAATTGGAAGCCAGTCGATATAATCCTGATATTGTTGGTCCAAGAAAATTTGATTCAATTTCTGGTCACAAAATGTGATGGAATTGTTATCTGGTAGCATTTCCTGTGAAGATCAATTTTCTTTTCTCTCCAGTCTCACCATATGTGTATGCATATTGATTGGTTGATTTGTGCAGTGTAACATTTGCAAGGAAAGCATGTTTAGCTACAGTGGGCGTCTCTACTGTGTGACATCTGAAATAGCAGCTGTCTACTTTAGACTACATCATGAGAAGCTGCCCATCCACAGTTTAGCAAAATCTCAAGCCCAGTGTCTGAGATGTTTAAAAGCCTAATTAAGGGCTTTTGAACCTGGCATTGAATTAAAGTTACACACTACAGAGTCCTAAATATGTTTGTGGTGTTTATATTTCTCTATTAATCTGTTAAATCTTAAGAAGGGTTAAGAAATTGTCTTTCTAACAGAGCTTTGTCTGTCCTTCAGTAACCAAACTGCATGGAGGAAGGCTAATCTGGCCAGTAATCTGGCCATTGATAAGATGGAGAAAGAAGACTTGCTTAATGTTGGGGGCACTTCAGCAAGACAAAGGTAATTACAATATATTTTAATTACACAATGTTCCATTTTCTCCATGTGTGATTAATCATCGAAGACATGTTTGGTGCCAAAGTTTGCTTTATTCGTTTAGCTATAAAGCCGTGATGCACACATTGTTAAGATGAAAGTTGTTTCTGTTAAATACACCCTCTCAACCTGCTTATCTAGCTTTTCCAAATGATCTGATCTCAATCTGGGCATCTTCGGGATGTGTAGGAACTATTAGTCTCTTACCTGAAAGCCTGTCCTCGCATCTTAAGGGATGTGCGGCTGTATTTTCACTGCCAGATACCAAGCACACATGCAGTCTTGTGAAGTTTCTCCTCCGTGCGTCACAGTTGTTTTGGGGGTCATGGCAGCCTAATGTAATGGCTGGTTGCAATGTTGCAATGCCACTTTTACCCAGCAGAGAGCAATTAATGCAGAGGTTTAGCAACTAGTTTACATAATCTGGAACAGAGTAAATTACCACGAGTTTTTCTCCATGGGTAGTTCCTTTATAAAAATGACATTTATTTTATGTATGCCTTTAAATGTTTATGGAAATATAATACCATTTTAGGAACTGTGGCTTCAGAAAAAGAATTTGACTGAAAGTCATTTGCTACTGGCGGACCAACCTGTATGGTCTGATCTATGGTCAGGATTTCATTACCTAAAGCCATGGCGCTCAATGATTTCATTAACGTGCAGGCAGCTGTTCTGGTGCTAATGTAAATTATTTTTATATTAATCTGTTCATATGTGATGTTGCTGTCAAGAAAACCGTGAAAGCAACTGTTTACTCAGCTGTTTACTCTGTGATCAGATCATGGGGAAACATCAGGAAGCATGGAGTTGGTTAGTTAGCTCCCATAACTATAATATCCTTAAATAGGATAACAATATAAATCATTTATGAAAACTAAAATCGGGGTCTGTCAGAAAGAAATGTTTTGTAAAGATTGAGGAATATGTTTTGCTGTGCTAATGTTTTAATCCTTCCCCACAGAAAGCTGACCAAAGAGAGCCTGGCTCAGACGTCCAGTGATATTACAGAGAGCCTGATGAGCATCAGCAGAATGATGTCCCAGCAGGTCAAGCAGAGTGAGGAGACTATTAGCACTCTGGGTAAGTTCCCTGTGTTTGTGATTATAGTTAACCTTACAAAATCCTACACTTAGATGGAGTTGAACGAGTAGATTTTCTCTCACATGGTATTGACTCTGTTGGTAATGATTATGCAGTGTTGGAGTCTAAATTATTTGCATTAATTCTGTTTGTCTAATGTGGTTTTTGACAAATGGGTATAGCGACCAAATTGGCTGATTATCTTGTATCTGAGCTGTTGATGCTTGGCTTCTTCCAAATGATGAGAACCAACTTCAGCTTAGATCATCAAACATAACTCCAAGCTGAAATGTGAAATGTTTGTGTTTTTTATTTGTGTTTGCTTTTATATTTATATATTTATATTTATATATGTGTTTGCTTTCATATTTTATAATGCATTGAGGTAGGGGAACCACCCTCCACAATTTCATTGTACATTTGTACAATGACAAATAAAGCATATTCTATTCTAAGCTGCCCTTTAAAGGTGTTACAGCACCAACATGAAGCTTGTATTGTTTGTAGGACCCACAACGAGTCTCAATACATGTTTTGAGCTCTTAAGTATTTGCTTAGACCTGGATTTATGTGCACAGTGACGCTCTTAATTATCGTGTACATGACAATTGGCCTCTTTTTAACCATTCAAGGCTTATATAAATATAGAAATGTACTCTGTTCTGCTGGCCTCATTAAAAAAGCAGTCCAGACTGAATATGTATGGTTTTCATGAACATTGGCCCTTCTACTCCATCACTGTCTACCATATTGCCATCTAAAAAGCAGGCATTCACTACAGTTTCTGTACAAGGTTAAAACGTTTCTTTCTCTCTGTAGCCACTTCTTCAAGAACGGTTCTGGAGACCAATGAAGAGTTTAAGGCCATGACTGGGACCATACAGCTGGGACGAAAACTCATCACCAAATACAACCGACGAGAACTTACAGACAAGCTGCTCATCTTCTTAGCATTGGCTCTCTTTCTGGCTACTGTCCTGTACATTCTGAAGAAAAGACTTTTCCCTTTCCTCTGACCAGGTTTCCATGAATACTGAGCAGGAACACTACCTGTAAACTGCTGGACCAGTTTCAACACTATGTGATGGCTTTCCAAGCAAAAGTTAAACTAAAATGGGACCGTATTGCCTTGTCAATGAATATTTGCTAGTAAAACATCTTATTGTAGGACTACCCATAATCTGTAGCTATGGAACCTATTAGTTCAGTTTGATGGAAGGCACTTTAAAGCTTTATAAAAATATGTAAAAATTAGTGTAGACATTACATTAGTAACTGCTAAAAAATACTCTAGATCATCTGCTAAAAATATTGTATATAATAATCTCAAATTTTATGTTTGACAATCCATCATGACAGAGGTGAGGCCTGATGTTTAATCAAGATGTTTGTATGTATTCTGTCTGGTGCGGGCACAGTTTTACAAAGTAAATCCTTTGTATGTTGAGACAGCATATTAATTAACTATTAATCAATATGTACATTATAGTTTGTGGAAATATTTCTAAAGAGCATAGTTTCCAATTAAGATTTTATGTCACCAACCATTTAAGTTATTAGTAAAATCACGTTTTCGGGCAAGACGTAGGATGGCAAGCATTCATGCTAAACAGGAAAGGTGTTTTCAGACATTTGACCATTTGTCAAATCTAACTTCTGACACTGAAGTCTACATTAAAAATTTTCAAAGTAGCACAATGTGTTTTTTAATGCCCCCTAATCCTCCCACCCCAAACCCCCAAGTTGTGGACTCCTGGCTATTTCCAGGCTGGGCACTGCAGGCTGTCACAGGAACACCTCCAGCCTGACACGCTGGTTTGGGTGAGTTAAACTCATCCGGTGCAATGTGGAGCTGGCAGCTGCTGTCCTGACCGGGAGACAGCAGCAGTATCAGAGGAGAAAAGCTCAAAAAAGCTGCGGCTGCAATCTCAGCACCAGAGATAAAGAGGCATGCAGCTCTGTCCTTTCTCCGATAAGAGTCGGAAGAGCTGATTAATACGCCCCCACCTCTCTCTCTCTCGCTCTCTTGCTCTCGCACTTTCTCTTTTTTATTTCTGTTCTGTAAAGTCTAGCTACAGCTACTAAAGACTACTTTATTGCCATTGGTTACAAAAACTATTTTCATCCACTCCTTTCTATTCCTTCCTTCTTTGATCTCCCCCCCCCCCCCCAATTCTCCCTCTCTTTCTTTCCACTGGGGGTGGAAGATGAGATGTGTTATTTTTAGAGTTGTGCGTCCATGTTATCTGACTTGTTCTTTTCAACACCTCGGAGAGCAAGTAGCCATTGTGCCCTTGTGACCTTCCTCTCAACCCCCTCACCGCTCCCTCAGAATACTCCCGGGGACCTGCTGCCGTTCCACCTTGCTCACTGCAGTCGGTTGAAATGAGCACGTAGTGCTGTAATGAATGCACTTAGTTCATGCATATACACTATTTCCACATGTGTAATACACAATGCATCAACTTTCTACTTTTGTCTCTTGTGTTGAGCATTTTCACCAAAGAAATGTCCTTTTTTCAGGCTAAGCCTTGATCCTTTCAAATGAGACAATTGAAAAACACACTAGTGTCTATTAAAACGTGTGGAGAGACTAGAGAGATGCCTAAGCACCGTCTCTTACTCATTTGAAGTGGCTCCTATTGTGTCTGTCCTTTTCCCTCCCATACACATGCCCTCTTACCGCCATGCACTGGGCCCTCTGTGTTGAGCAAATTGAACCATTTTAAACAGTGAGCCAGACACTTTTGCGCTGTCACTCAGCAGCAACGCTGGCAAGACAAAGTAAAGTAGGTCATGCAGTAGATGTTTAGTGTCACCACTGAATTCTAAAGAAAAGTCAGATTTGCTGCGCCGTCGTTGGCACATGGAGTAGCAAATGGACGCTACACTTTAGATTAAATGTTCTTAATACAAACCATCAGTCACGGAATGATAACAAGTCGTTCAGTTAAGCGTGCTCTGCAGGTTAGCAGTGCTTTAGCCGGAAGACATGTCATATCAGATTCACATGTGAATGGCGCCTGACTTTCACAATAAATACTTGCAGGCTTTCGTTTATGCCATTTTCAGGAGCTCATTCAGCAGCATGCCTGACATGCAGAGCCCATTTATTGGGCCTTAGTTGTGTCTTATTCTTTAATTTCTCTTTCAAAATAGGCACCATTTTGAAAAATATCTGTGAATGGTGGAACAAAGAGCAAAGGAGGAAAAGAAACTGAATCTGACCTAATCATGCAAAGCCCATCTTGAACCAACGTATGAAATTTTGAATAGGTCCTCAAGGATATCAAGAGAGTGGCATTAAACCCATTTAGCATGGACTCTCTTCACTGCCGTTCGCAGTAAAAAAAATTCAAATGTCTAAGATCATTTCTAGAAATTTCATTTGCAGATTAAGTCGTTTACTTCTTCCATTTATTGATATTATTAATATTTTTAGTTGTATTGTTGTATAGTTGTAAGGGGTGGCGGTGGGACATGGAAATCACGCTGAATAAAAGTGTCAGCTAGATGCCTTAAATGTAAATAATATTCATATTAGACATTGTGCAAAGCATTACACTGCAATCATCTGCTTTTCCTCATTGTGCATACTGCTACCTTTTCTTTTCAGTCCTCTGCTATTTTGCAGTTGCTTTCCTAAGAAGTTGCCACAGCAGGCAATTTGTCTCCATTTCTTCCTGTCCTCGGCATCTCCCTCTTTCAATCTGACCACCTCTGTGTCCCCTCTCACCACACCCATGAACCTCTTCTTCATCCTCCTTTTGCTTCTCCTCTTGCCTGGCAGCTCCATCCTCAACATCCTTCTCACCGCATGGGTTGATTTCATTTCCATCTGAGCGTTTGGTCAGAGGAGGCAACACGTTCTCTCCTGAGATCTGTAGGCCCAGGGGCACCTTTTGGCATTTTTGTTTCCTTTTTTGATGGTGCTGCTGTTCTGTTGCTGTTCTTTTTTTTTTTTTCTTTTGGTTTAGATGCATTTTAGACCTAGTTATGACCATTTCATGTTTGCTCATTTATTTTCAGATTTTTATGTTCTGATATTGTTTGTATTGCTTGTATTAATGTGTTTGTGTGTGTTTGTGTGTGTGTGTGTGTGTGTGTGTGTGTGAAGTGCAGTTTGGGGTTGTTTATTGTGTGGGCGTGGCTGAACTTTAACAGAACTTATGTCCATAATTGGAAGGGTGGGTCCAGTTCTGAGGGCAGGTTATGAACATTAGCTGATATGTTTCTTTTCTGTTTTTCTTTAATTGCTGAGTTGAAGCTGTCGGTCCCCTGCTGTAGTGTGCTCAGGGTAGGACATGTTTTTTTACTGATTTTCCTTCCACCCATACTCATATGTTTTTTCTACGTCTGCAAAAGCATAGTGTAACTCCTGACCTCCTCTGTACTTCTCCATCAAGACCCTCAGAGAAAACATTGCACGTGTAGCGCTCTTACTCAGCCTGAAACCATACTGCTGTTCACTAATCCTCACCTCTTTTCTGTACCTCGCTTCCACGACTCTTTCCCATAACTCCATGCTGTGGCTGATCAACTTTATCCCTTTGTAGTTACTACAGCTCTCTGCATCCCCCTTATTCTTGAAAATCAGTACTAGTTCGCTTCTCCTCCACTCTCTCTCCAAGATCCTCTCACTTTCCAAGATAGTGTTAAACAATCTGGTTGGAAACTCAACTGCTATCTTTCCGAAGCAACTCAATGCTGGGCCAACAGCTTTTCCCTTCTTTATCCTCTTCATCCCTGCCTTTACTTGCATCTTGCTAAAATTCTGCAGTTCTTGGTTCACTTTTCTCTCATCCAATCTTCTCTCTCGCTCACCCTTTCTTTCTTCAGCCCCTCATAGTCTTCCTTCCATCTGCTTAACATGCTCTGCTCGTTTGTGAGAATGTTTACATCGCTATCCTTTATGGCCTGCAGCATATCTTTCCCAGCTCTGTCTGTCTGACTAGCCAATTAGTAAAGGTCCTTTTCTCCCTCCATACTGTCCAACCTCTCATTTTGCGCCTCCTAATGTTGGCAGTCAAAATAATGTAAATGAGAAAGTGAATCATCAGATCAGATCAGACCCCCTTTGTCCTTTGGTCCATGATCAAAATCATACCCTCGTGTGCCCATTAATTATAGTAGTTATAGATTATGCACTGCCCATTCAAAAAAGTCTCCATCTAAATTTCATTAAATTAATAGATAAGATCCATTAGATATATACTGCAGTGATTAATATATTTCAACTGGCAAAAAGTTATTTAACTCTAACTGATGCAGTTAAAAGCAATCTTTGAGGAAGAAATGTGGTCAAAAATAAATTAGAACGATCATGAAAGGGGGATCACTTTAATATTTGGTGGAATCAAGTGTCACATTTGCCTAGTGGGAATAGGCCCCAGGATCGGAAAGTCATGGGTTTGAATCTCAGACTAGTAGGTTGCCCTGAGGTACCCTTGAGCAAGGTACCATCCCCATCACTGCTCCCCGGGCACTTTAAATAGCTGCCCCCTGCTGCACTGTATGAGTAAAAAGCGGAGGTTGAATTCAGTGGTTCACTGTGCAACTGTGCTTTGTTTCACAATGACAAGAATAGTCACTTTCACTTTATCAGGACAAAGGCATGGCAAATGAATTCTGTAATGTAAAGGCAGTCAGATGAAACATTAGAATTTGTGATCTTTTTTGGCCAGGTAGTTTGCAATTACTGTAGTAAATCTACAAAATATTATTTTTTGTTTCCATTTTTAATCCTCATTGAATAAAACCGCTAATGTGACTACCACTACTACTACTGCTACTCCGATTACTACTACCACTATTACTACTTCTGTTACTACCAACACAACCCATAATTATCCAAATGAAAACAACAGCAAGTAAGTGAAGTAAATCACTGTTAACTTGGAAAAGACTTTATTGTTCACTTCACAAGATTACAAATTTATGCATCTTGAAATGTCTTTGCGTTCATCTTTCCAGCTGCACACTGCAAACATCTTAAATCATCTTAAAACATCTGTCATGGTGTGTCTGACTCTCAGTGTTGTCACTTTTAAAGTGTGGGTCCTCTTTGAGTGGTCACCCAAACCAAACACAGAATATACAAGGTTTAAAAAAAAAAAAAAAAAACATAAAAATTGTTTAGGATGCATGTGCCTACACTGAACATCTGCTGTATTATGCAATTTACAATTTGGTTAGTAAACAGGTAAATGATTCTGAGAATGAAGAAGATAAAAGTGATGCACTTCTAAATAAAAATAAGCCACACAGAAAACAGAAATGGATAATAAGTAAAAGAATATTAATAACAGTATTAATAACTTAAATCCCTCACATTTCAAGGGAAGTCTAAATACAAAATAGCACATTAGAATTGGGCCAATACTTTTCCCCATCAAATCACAACAATTTTACACAAGAGTAACATCAGAACAACATTGGGGGAGAAAACATCTGTGCACATCTGTACAGTTTACTCTCAGTATAAGGCGGAGTCTCAGTTTGTCCTCACATTAGACTTGAACTAATGGTGTCTTCTCACAAATAAGGCACTACATGTCCCATAAAGGTCCAAATGGGATTCTTCCTTTGTTTACATGTTGTGACTGAAGTAAAGCACTAAATTCTCCACACCTTTTCGCAGCACTGGCCCAGACCATTCTCCTGCTTACTTAGCAAATCGCTCCAGTGAGAAAAAGATGCTCCTATTTTTATATAGTGCATTATTTCTGGAGTCCAGCCCAGCCACTAGGGATGCACAAGTCAGTGTATTTGTTGTGCCGGTCCCAAGCCCTGATAAATGAGGAGGGTTACATCAGTAAGGGCATCCGGTGTAAAACTTCAGCCAAATCAATATGAGGACTATGTTGGAGCTGCCAGGAAAGAGGAAAAGAGGAAGACCAAGGAGGAGGTTTATGCACGTGGTGAGAGAGGACATGCAGGTGATCGGTTTGAAGGAGGAAGATGCAGAGGACAGGAAGAAACGGAAACAGATGATCCGCTGTGGCTCCCCCTGAACTGGAGCAGCCGAAAGAAGAAAAACACTATTTCTGGAGTCCCTAACTAGTTCACTTTAATAATAGTATATGATGTGCTTGATTTTCCAATATGAGGAATATGGAAATAATTGTACATGTTGTGGGACACAGCCATCTAGCTCCCTACATCACCCTGCAGTTATAATTGACAAACATCCTGCTGGCATCTTGTTTTTGACATAAGAAACATTTTTTACCATTGCACATTATAGGAAATAATGCACATTTCTCCAGTCGCTGAGCATTTTGGGAGCAGATTCAGTAGAGACGCTGGTTGTGGTGAGTAAAGGAACTGTATTTGTTTATTGAAACATTATTTATAAAAGTTTGGAATCTTTCGGCAGTCATTTTTGCTGTATTTTAAATGATTATAACTGATATAATGATGGAAATATAATGTATTTTTTATGCATTTAATATTTTTTCCATTTTAGGATCAACAAAATGGTATGTCTCTTTTCAGAAAGAAAAAGCAGATTTGACCTTAATGCTATGATTTGTCTTTTTGAGATGTTGTGTGTGTTAAAAGAATGAAAGATGAGTATAAGTGAAATTCCTTTGAATTATATCTGTCGTTATATTGCAACAGCGAAGACGTTGCTCAGCTTTACTAAGGAATAGAAAAGCGTCGTTTATTTCTTCCTCCCATGTGCTCATTTCGGTTCAGTCCTTAATGTGCTTTTTCTAGCAGCATTAAGAGAGAAAAAAGTGGTTGTTTGTTTACATTTGCTGTTGCTGGTGTCTTTAGAAACTTGAATACTGAGAAAAGCCGCAAGGGTGGTTGAGTTTCATTTGTAGTGCATTCTGGGTACACACCCACACCCTACCCTACCCCTTCCCCTGTACTCAGGGGTGCATTTTGGAACCAAACACCCTTCGCCTTGAGTAACTTTTTGGTGCAGGACACATTAGAGGAGGTAAAACTACATACACAAGAAGGGCTCAATTGGACACTATGTGATCAGAAGCTCTACTTTTTCTCCAGTGCTTCTGTTTCTCTTAGAATAATTAGGTTTGGGACACACCCAAGTCATGTGAAATTTACACACACACACACACACATTGTGAACAGTCAGCAGGGAATTTCCCCAAATGCATTTAACCCATCCTTCACACACTGGTAGTGAACTCACACCAGGAGCAGGTTACGGTTAATGCAAAAATGTGAGCAAATATGCGAATATGTTTGATGGATGGCTCTCAGTTCCAGATGCAACAAATGTAGCCTGGCCCCTTTGTTTGCTGATTAAATGTCCTGTGATTTTGAATGTATATATCTTTCTCAAAGCATTCTGGTTGCGTCAACAAGTCCAGTAATAAATCTGGGGGTTCACTGTGGGAAGAAGTTGACTAGTGCAGCAGCTAAAAAGATACTTTATCCATGTTAAGATAAGCACCAAATGAGCTGAATGATGGAACCAATCCAGAGTCAGCTGTAGAAATCTGCACTCAAGTATAGCCTCCTAAGGCAGAACAGGTACTTTGAAAGTGAAAGTGACTACTCTCGTCATTGTGAGTACACACAGCACAGCACACAGTGAACCACAACGTAATTGGATCTCTGCATTTAACCCATGCACAAACACACACCGTGCAGCAGGGGGCAGCTATGGAAGCTGCCCAGGGAGCAGTGACGGGGACGATACCTTGCTCAGGGCAACCTACTGATAAGGGGTTTGAACCCATAATCTTCCGATTCTTTTTGGCCTCTAAAATCCAGCCACTTTTAACAGAAGCCAAAACAAAAGGTTTAATGTGATGTGTCCAGAAAAATTGAATAGGACCTCAATGTCTGTGTTGCACATTTAAGTGAACATTTAGACCATTTGTACCATCATGAACAACAAACAAACTTTTTTTTTAGAACTAGACATAGTTCATCACACTAGCGATGTCTAGAATATAATTTTGCAGTTTAATGTGCTCACAGGATGTTTGTCAATAGAGAGAGAAGGTTGAGAGGCTGTAGAGAGGACTCTGCTGCTAACACAAAAGAAAAGGTCTGCACACATTTATAGTTTACACTAGAAATAAATGTTGTATTTTAACTAAACGTGTAAACTGAATTGCTTTTTTTAGGATGGACTGGTGATCCACCCCAGTGTTTCTCTGCCTTTTGCCCCCGAGTGCTGGAAAAAGGTTCAGCATCACCCAGACTCTGATCAGGATTAGCCGGTTAGATGAAACTGATTGTTGTTCGAATAGTATGTTATAGAGACAAAAATCTGTTTTCATAAAAAAAAATTTTTAAAAACCAACAACAAAAAAAAAAAAAAAACATTTTAATGCAAGGGCGATGATATGGGGGAAAATAATGAAAACATGTTTAAACAATAATTTGATTGCAATTTTTGTTTTTTGCTCTGAAAGTCCATTGGGTTAAGCTAGAGTTCTAAATGTAATGTGCCAGTTCCCAAATCCTGCAGTATTAGATTTCATTATAATTAATCTCTCCCATTTACAACCTTTCAATATTAGAAGAAGCAGGATGTCAGCATCGCTGCAGAAGTGAAAATTGCAGTTCAGTGATTCAGTCCTGATTCAAAGCAACTGGACACTTTATATTACTTTATGTAGCTTATTTCACTAAGACACTATTTTTTTGTAGTATTATCTGAACGAATTCACCTAATTCTGTTTTCCTGCTCCTCCAGGCATTCAAAGCTTGATCACATGGAGTTACCTTAACAAAGCTAACTTTTCACAGAGAAACAATAGACCTGTGCAGTGTGAGCCTGGTGTTGTCTCTGCTCTGCATCATTGCCCCACTGAGGAATGTCTGATGGTTAATTTGACCTTCAGCTTTATTTTACACATTTGGTGAGTGTATTTACTTCCAAATCAATGAAGAGTTTCAGCTCTTTGGGATCAAATCTAATCAGGCGCACTGGATGATGCGGAGTGGGAGACAGTGACCTGCTTATTAAATAGACACTGAGACCCTTCAGGTGAGCAGGGCAGGTGAGTCAGGTATGGGGTTCATACTGCTGTTTGAATTATTGCTGTAAGTGTCGAGCCCCCTACACACACACACACACACACACACACATACGTAGCAGAGTTGTCCTTCACCAGGCCCGGATCCCGTGCAGTGAGGAGACCCCCCCGCCGGACTGCAGGGGGGTCTGCACGTTGTTCAGCTCCCCGAAGCTCATGTAGTTGGCGCTGGGCGGGGATGCGGGGTGGTGGACGGGGGGCACGCTGCCCGCGGCCGCGGAGTAGTTGCACGCATAGTTCGTGCCGCCGGGGCTCGGGAATCCGCCGAAGGCCGGATACGCTCCGTAGGGGAAGGGACCGACGCCCATGTTGCACGTGCCGCCGTAGGCCGCCGCCGCCGCCGCTGCCGCGTCCGCCGCCAGGCAGGGCTTCCCGTCGCGCACGAGCACCGGCACGGACACGCGCCGCGGCGCGCCCAGCCCCGCCGCCTCCAGCGCGCGCTCCTGCCGCTGCCGCTTGCACTTGTAGCGGCGGTTCTGGAACCAGATCTTCACCTGCGTGGAGGTGAGACGCAGAGCGCCCGCCAGGTGCTCGCGCTCCGCCGCCGACAGGTAGCGCTGCTGCGTGAAGCGCCGCTCGAGCTCACACACCTGCGCCTGAGAGAAGAGCACGCGCGGCTTCCTCCTCTTCCGCGGAGCCGCGCGAGAAGAACCGGGCGCGCGCTGCTGCTCCTCAGCGGGAGGGCAACTGGGGGCTGTGAATAACACACACACACACACACACACACACACATTCAGTTTTCGGAGGAAAGGAAAAGAAAGAGTGGAAATTATTTCATCATATACCCAACCCGTTATATTATTAAATGTTTTAATTCGTTATTACAGAACAAAATATCATTGAAAGTGTTTCAATGCTTGTAATAATAATAATAATAATACGGCGCCGTTATTATTATTATTATTATTATTATTATTATTATTATTATTATTATGTTGCTGTTGTTGTTGTTAAACTATTGTTTTTGGTGGTAGTTGTTATAAATCATGTGTGTATCCCAGTACAATTAACTGAAGGCAACCCCAAAGTGTCCTCCGCGATTTTTATCTTTTTCAGAAAATTGTATTACATTTCAATCATTTGTTGTTAATATATCTGTAGTTATTATTATTATTATTATCATCATCATTATTATTATTATTATTATTATTATTATCATTGTGTTTGCCAGAGGAGGATGGGTTTGAGCCTTTGTTTCTTCTTCCAGCTATAGTGTTTTATTTTTCTTTGTCTAACGCGGCTTTGTGACGACGAAATTTGAAATAAATATTATAATAATTATTATTTTGATTACAATTATTATTATTATTATTATTATTATTATTATTATTATTATTATTCGTAAAAGACTGCAAGTTAAGACGACTCTTTCCTGATTTTCCTATTTTAATAGAAACTCACTGCTGCTGCTTTAAAATGGGACAAAAAAATTATTAAAAGAGAGATTTAGATACACGAGCACACTAAACGCACGCACTTATAGTTTTGACTCTTTCTGTGCTCCTGATTTTTCACTTTTCTTTTTTCTTTCAGCTGATCCAGGTTCAGTAGAAACAGTTTTTTTTGTGTGTGTTTTTTTTTTCAGTTAGACTTATTATTATTACAGGCTTCCTCTAAGAACGGGTGGTGGAATAAAGGGGGAATTAAGGTGGTTCTTTCACTGATATTCAGATCATTTATTATTGCAGTAATTAATTATGATCACTGGAAGGAAAGGCCAGCAGTGATCTACATCAGCTCAGCTGTAAATAAACTGATCACCTCCGTTTAATATGAACGCTAATAATGGACCACCAGGTGAAGTGGGGCTCTTTGGTGGGTGAAGTGGGACCCTGGATGTGAACAGCAGCAGGAACTGGAGTAATCCCGAGGCTGCATGATCTGTGGTGAACCCAACACACACACTGTGAGGAGGCTGCAGCACTGTGTTCATCTGCAGCAGAGCTTTGGTGCTCCTGCTTGGCTCTCCGTGTTTGACACCTCAGGTTCCTGTCAGGTTCTGACAGTCAGGAACAGCAGTCAGTGGAACTCCAGTGTGTTCACTGGTGTTAGTCTTAGTAAAGCCACACAACTAACTTTACAGAAGTGACCATCTTCAACAATCAGCTTTTATTTTCTTACTGAACAACCAGCCAGGCCTTTTTTCTACTTCTTCTTCATCTTTTTATTTTTTGCTTATGTTTTTTCTACTGCTTATCTTTTATGTAATAGTATGCAGTATTATTCTATATTCTTTCCTGGTCTCAGTGTTTTATATCCTCATGGTCTTTTTTCTTTTCTCCTGCTTATTTTCCCTCTTTTTTCCTGTTCTCCTGATCTGGACAGGTTTGGTGTTAAAGCTAGTTGTGAGTTCAGCCTGCAGGCACTGGAGGTGTAGATCCAGTGGTGCTGTGTTTGGGGAGATTTTATAAACAGATGTTCAATCATTATATGTGATCATCATAACAAAGCATTAAGTCTCTTCAAAACTTTCAATTTCATACAAAGCTAATAATACAGTTCCTTCAAAAACGTGTGAAACAAATTCTTTCTCTTTCTCTCCTTCAGAGCATTAGTTATGTGTATGAAGTTAAACAGTTACAGGGAGGCTGTTTGGCTTACAAACTGAAAACCTATCCATCAAAAAGCAGTTGCAATTCCTCAGTGAGTTGAGGAACTATTTGGTTTGGTTTCAGAGGAACAGTTTTTCTCTTTTCAGCCTGAGTCTGCTGGATCTGGATCACTGAATAACAGACAATCCTTTTCCTGAAACAGATCCTGCTCACAGCAGAGGATTCAAGGGCCTCTTCTTGGCATGTTTAATTTCAAGGTTGGACAACAAATATCTTCTTCTTCTTCTTCTTCTTTCGGCTGCTCCCGTTTAGGGGTCGCCACAACGGATCAACTGTCTCCATTTCTTCAGGTCTTCTGCATCTTCCTCCTTCAAACCGACCACCTGCATGTCCTCTCTCACCAAGTCCATAAACCTCCTCTTTGGTCTTCCTCTTCTCCTCTTTCCTGGCAGCTCCATCTTCAACATCCTCCTCCCAATATAATCCTCGTCTCTCCTCTGGACATGTCCAAACCAACGCAACCTTGCTTCTCTAACCTTGTCTCCAAGATGTCCCACCTGAGCTGTTCCTCTAATATACTCATGTCTAATCCTGTCCATCCTCGTCACACCCAACGAAAATCTCAGCATCTTTAACTCTGACACCTCCAGCTCCGCCTCCTGTCTTTTCGTCAGTGCCACCATCTCTAACCCATACAACATAGCTGGTCTCACTACTGTCCTGTAAACCTGCCCTTTTACTCTTGCTGGTATTCATCTGTCACAAATATAGGTGTCAAAAAGAGCTGATGTCACTGAAGAATGTGTCACTGTATCCTGTGTCCATTAACTGCTCATGTATATTAACAGCTCCATGTCTTAATTAATCATTTCTATAGTGCTAATTATATATATATTCATCATCTGTCCATCTGTCGATCTATCTATCTATCTATCGATCTATCTATCTATCTATCTATCTATCTATCTATCTATCTAAATATGTTAATTATCTGTAAATATGTTAATATAACTTTATATATATAATTATTATTATGTATATATTAATTATTCTGACCTGTACTAAACTATGCTGAACTATACTAAACTATACTGACCTGTACTAAACTTCACTGAACTATATTCAACTATACTGACCTGTACTAAACAATACTGAACTATACTAAACTATACTGACTTGTACTTAACTATACTGACATGCACTAA
Source organism: Hepsetus odoe (assembly GCA_017165825.1). Classification (NCBI taxonomy): domain Eukaryota; kingdom Metazoa; phylum Chordata; class Actinopteri; order Characiformes; family Hepsetidae; genus Hepsetus; species Hepsetus odoe. Next base: position 22,295,535 of record CM029372.1, on the reverse strand, counting down.
ACTATACTGAATTATACTAAACTATACTGAACTATACTAAACTATACTAACTATACTATACTAAATACCATACTAAATTAAATCAGTGAAGTTATGTAAAGTCACCTGAACTGAACTGGAATCAAAATAAATGCTTGAGCGGTTATTTATTATTATTATTATTATTATTATTATTATTATTATTATTATTATTATTATTATTATTATTAATGTTGTTGTTGTTGTTAATAATAATAATAATAATAATAATAATAATAATGATGATGATGATGAGCTTGAGAGAGAGAGAAGGAGAGAGAGAGAGCGAGAGAGAGAGAGGAGAGAGAGAGGGGAGAGAGACAGAGAGAGAGAGAAGGAGGGGGGGGGAGGGTTAAATGCTTTAGCATTAGATTTGTGTGAAAATGAAAGTTTTGAAGAGACTTAATGCTTTGTTATGATGATCACATGTAATGATTGAACATCTGTTTATAAAATCTTCCCAAACACAGCACCACTGGATCTACACCTCCAGTGCCTGCAGGCTGAACTCACAACTAGCTTTAACACCAAACCTGTCCAGATCAGGAGAACAGACTGAACGGTGAAAACATAGGAACATTGTAAAAAAAAGGAGGAGCAATTTAAAAAAAAGCAAGAAAACAGAAAAAATGGATAAACGACAGGATGAAAAGGAAAGAAATTAGGAGAAAAAATCAGCATAAATATGTATATATATATGAAGGGAAAAGAAAAAAATAGGAGGAAACAGAACGAAATAGAAAAGGGAAAACAGTCTGCATTAAATTTATTTAGTTATTTATTTTTATTTATTAAATCCGGAATGAATCACATTCAGGTAGGACTGATAAATAAATAAGTCAATAAATAAATACATATATGCATTTATAAATAAATCAATAAATACAAAAGCACTTTAAAACGCCTCACCTTTCCTCTCTTTGCTCTCGAACGGGTGGTCGGGCTTGGCCTCCTTGTTGAGCTCCAGCTCCAGGAAATCTTTGCTGTAGAAGGTGGGCTCGAAGCCCAGGCCCGCGCCGCCTCTCTGCGCTTTGCCGTCCTGCTGCTCGTCGTGTCCGTAAAGTCCCGGGCCGGTGGTCCCGGGCTGCACCTCCATGAAGGTAGGCTCCTGCTTGAAGGCGGCCAGCAGGCAGGAGGAGCTGTCCATGTCCAACGGGGCAACGTCTCCCTGCGCCTGCTCCAGGTTCAGAATGTCCCTGACGGAGAAAGGAGTGGAAGAAAACATGGCCATGGGGGTCTCCTCTTCAGCTCCCTGCTGCGGGCATCGAGGAGGGTCCACACACAACACTGAGGACACTCAGCGAGCCGACACTCTCCGCCCGACCATCCTCCTTCCCGAGCCCTGAAAGCTCACTTTTGGGGGCCCCGGGGGACAGAAGTGTGTGTGTGTGTGTGTGTGTGTGTGTGTGTGTGGAGATGAGGAGGGGCCAGTGAGCATTAATCTTTACACGTCCTCATTGGACAGCATTTGCAAATCCCTCTCTGATGTCCATCATTGTCCATGCATCCGGAGAAGAAAGTCCAGTTATACATGGTTCAACAAAATAAAGTCTGAGAAACCAGATTACTTTAGTTTTAAACCTCTGAGAGTGAGTTAATGTTAATCCATGTGTTAGTCTGATAATCTCACTCTCCTGAGCACAGAGTATCTTTCCTGCCGTAGTTTTTAACTAACAGATAATCTATTATTTATTTATCTGAACTGATCAGCTTGTCTGCTTTAAAGAGTCTTGTTCAGTCTTCAACATATTTCATCTATTTTACTTTAAAACTGCCTCAAGTTAAAGCACGTTGAACATATAATAATAATAATAATAAGAAGAAGAAGAAGAAGAAGAATTATATATATATATATATTACACAAATAATAATATATTATTATTACAGAAAAGAAGATTACATGAAAACGTAGTTATATTATAACAACAACAATAACGATAATAATAATAATAATAACGTAACAATAATACCAAAAACAACAATAACAGTAACAATAACGATAATAATAATAATAATAATAATAATAAGAATAATAATAATATTTCCAAATAATAAGTTGCCAAATTTTTGTTCTCAGAGCTAAATGTTTCGTTAACAAACCTTTTCTGTCCATGTTCAGAAAGCTCCATTGGTAAAGTAGCTTAAAAAAAACGATTTAAAAATGACATTTAAGTTCATGAAACTTTAATAGTAAGTTTTTTTACGCTAAAGGTCTCAGTGGAGTTCTCTTCACCTCACTCTAGTTGTGTTGTGCTTTGCTTTCTAGTCAAGTTGAGAAGTGGTTCTTCCTTGTAAAGGCTCTTATTTGAGGCAGTTTTTAAGATTTAGAGTTATTAAGGTTGAGTGGTCTCCAGTGAGGCCCTCACCTCTGTGAACTCATAAACGCAGGGTGTACACCAGTTACAGTAAAAACTAATAATCTGATCTTCCTGAACACACTGAGAAGAACCTTTTTAATGTAGAGCTGAACAGGTTTTGCATGTGCATGTGTATTTTATATAATATATATATATATATATATATATATATATTCCAATAAATATATATATATATATATATATATATATATATATATATATATATATATATATATATATATATTATATAAAAATGATAAAATAAAAATATATATGAGACAACTCAGGAGCTTTTATTTTGAATAGTGTAGTCTGGTTTTCTTTCCAGCCTTCTATCATAAAAGTTGTTTGGCCATGGTTTGTGTGACCTGTCTGTGCTCATTAAGTTGAAAAGTGTCACTGCTTAGTTACTGAAGAGCTGCTGAAGTATCTGGACGCTTCAGCTGCTTGTCCTCCTCCAGTGGACAATGGTGGACTTTAGAGGCCTTCCGCACACCGGAGAGCACAGAAATAACTTGCAATACCTTCATCACCTGCAGTTTTTAATGCATACAAATAATGAACCACAGGGCGCTCTCTCATTATCGCGATCCTTCAACATCTATTGCCTCCAGTCTTTTCTCTTTTCGCTTATGTTGTCCAGATAAAATGACCTGAATCAGTGTTTAATGTTCCCTCATCACTGGGGCCTCCTTGTCCTCCTGACTTTGGTGGATTTTTTTTGTGCAGAGGTTTGTGATTGTGTCTGAGGTCCATGGTGAGGCCAGCAGTCCTGCACTCAGAGCTCATGGAACCACTGGCTTCCACACATGATAAAGGTTGACAAGGAATCCAGCCAGCAGCCTTGGTAAGAGGGCACAACCCAAAACATCTCAGCTTCTCTGGATGGGCAGGTTTGTGGAACGTTGACCTGTGGTAATGAGAGGGAATAAAGCTCCCAGATGTTTAGACTGCAATGGGAAAGCTATGCGTAATTTGTAAATAACTAAGTATGAATAAAATAAAATAACATGCTATATTTATTTATTTAACCCTCTGTTCTTTCCTGTCTGTGTGTGTTGAGGGCTGAAGAGCCGTTTGCCCACACACCCACTCACCTCAGAGCAGAGAGGGGCAGTAATTAGTCCCGGGGGGAGACAGACACTATTATCGTGGGTTTTTATCTGTGCCTGCGTGAGCTACAGGGGAAATGGCCCCGTGTCTCCTTGGCAGAGTGTTTATAGTGATGGAGGGATCTGATGGATGAGTGCAGAGCGAACATTGCAGTATGCAGTGCTTCTCTAATCGAGGAGTAGAGTAAACTCCAAGCCTCCACCTCATGGAAAGAGCTTTTTACCCAACAGGACATAAATGACTTATTATAGCAGTGCCTTCTCTCCTGTTCTCTCCTACTCTACTCATCCACTCCTCTTATCTTCTACTCCCCTCTTCATCTTCCATTCTGCTCCTCCTCTCTTCCCTCTCCTCTCTTCTTCTACTACTCTCCTCTCCTCTCTTCTCCTCTCCTTTCCTACTCTCCATTCCTCCTTCACTCGGCTCCTCTCTTCTCCCCTCATCCTCTACTCCTCTAACTCTCTTCTCCTCTACTCTACATTTCTAATCTTCTCTCCTCCTTTTTTACATTTACACTTCAATCTTCCTCTCCTTTTCTCCTCTAATCCTCTCCTCCTATACTCCTTCCCACCTTTCTGCTCTGATACTCTTCTTCTCCTGTCTCCTCTCCTCCACTTCTCTTCTGTTCTCCTGTCATCCTTTGCTTACTCTTACTCTACTCTTTTCCTCATCAGTTTTTTCTATCTCTGCTTATTTCTCCCCCACTTCTCCCTTACTCTCCTTCTAATCTTTTTTCTGCTTGCCCTCCTCTCCTTCTCTATGCTCTTGTTCCTTCCCTCTTATTCTCCTCCATTCCTCTTCTTCCTCTCTCCTTCTTCTTTTCTACTCCTCCTCCTCACCTCTACTCTTCAGCAATCCTCTACTCCTCTCTTCCTCTTCTTTGCTGGGTCTTTTCTCTTTCTCTCGCTGCAGCTCACTTTAAGGAGAAAATGCCTTTGAGTTTGTTCATTTAATGAATTTAATTTAATATGAATTAAAAATTAAATAAAATTAATTTAATATGTGTGCAAATCATTTTTTAAAGCTAAAGAAAAATAATGTATAAAATAATATTTTTCTTTTTTTTTTCTTTATTTAAAGAAGTGGTAGTGAACAGAGGACAACTTTAGTAGGAGATGCATGTGTTTTTTACTTACTGACATTTTTGGATACAAGAATTTCCTTTATGATGATCTGTTATGTCTAAAATAGGTGAAGAAATCATTAAGGACATTTTACTCCAGTATTTTTTTTAAAGGGACAGAAAGAGAGGGAGGGGCACTTTATACACAAACTCTCCTTTTGTAGCGGCTCTCTAATGAAAATAATAATGTAGTGAAATAATCTTGGGTGGTGATGCTGAAGGTGAATAAAGGAGGAAAGTTGCTTTTCCCGTAGAGACACTTCCCCCGTTCTTCTGTTTTTCTAAGTCTACGCTTAATGGACCATCAGGGAAAAATCATTGCACATATTACTTTCTTCCCAGACTGTCCAGAATGGCATTAAACTCTTTAAAATTAAACGTAAAAAGGTTGTGACTGGATCTACTGTCTGGTGTGTCCATAGTCTGGTGGCTGACCCGGGTCCCGCAGCACACTCTGGGTCTTGGCTGCTTTAGTTTAAACCAAATAAAGAGTGGTGTCCAGTCTTCATGCAGTGTGATTGGGTTAAAGCGAGGCGCTCTTGTGTCTGAGGCTCTGTCTGTCAGCAGGGCTCCCAGCAGATAAAGAAGAGGATAAGAGTGCTTGAATACTTCCTCTGGGTGACCTGCGCAGGAGATTATCAGCCCGAGAGGAGAAATGGGCTCCGTTAGCCTTATCTAAATGGGTGGAGGAGCTGAGCAGGGGCTGGGCTGAACCTAGCTTCCACATTTCACACCTTCACACAAACCAGTGAAAGAACCTGGCTTTGATTACTGCTAAGACTTCTCCACCTGCACTGGTTCCCACAGGACCTCCAGACACAACTGCAGAACATGAAATGATTTATTTAAGGAATAAATGATTTACTCAGCTCATTGTTAAGCTGCTTAATCTATTTGATTATTAGGGTGCTAACATATTTTTAAAATTGTGTTCATTCATTTCTCTATTTAATGTCTTTAATTGAATGTTTCCACTCTACTAGTAATTTGCTTCTATTGAATTTTTTTTTTCTTATTAGTGTCCTTATTGGTTGCATCAATACTAAAGAGATTTTCAGGCAGATTGTCGTGTTGTTTGCTTTTTTTTTTTTTTTTGACATCAATTTTGACATCAATTTTTTTTTTCTTATTAGTGTCCTTATTGGTTGCATCAATACTAAAAAGATTTTCAGGCAGATTGTCTTGTTGCTTGCTTTTTTTTTTTGACATCAATTTTTTTTTTCTTAGTTTTAGTTAGTATAGAAAGTTATTTAGCAAATTTTTTGCTCTCTTTTGTATATATTTATTTATTTATTTCCTTCTTGCTTGCATGCTTTGCCGCAACACTGTTTGTATTTTTTTTGTTAATATATTTCAAGTATTTAGGCGTTAGAAAAAGTCAGTGCTTGAGTAGTTAGTTGTGAACGTTAATGCTCAGGCCAGTTAATATTAAGTTAGCATCACAGTTTTAACTGGTCTACTCTGAAATTCCTTACTCAGATCATTCTTGAACTATTGTTAGTTTTATTCTGCTAAGGAGAACACTAACATTAGGGAAACACATACTCAAACATAAGACCTGTTACTGAATACTGTACTAAAACTGTGCTAATGCAGTAGAAATATGTTCAAATAAAGTAAAACGAAATCTAAGTTAAAGTTATTTCAGTTATGATTACTAAGTTTCTTTCAGAGGCTGAGGTACAGATAGATTTTATTGCACTCTATGGTCACTTTACTGACCTTTTCTAGACAAAAGCAAACAGGGCGAAAATATTTTAAAACATTAAAAAAAAACCCAAAAAACTTATTTTTAAAATTTCCGATCAACATTTACATATACAGAATGTGTGTTAGTAAACCAAATTAAAATATGAATTAAACATTATGTGTTGCATGATATTTCCAAATGGTACTTTAATAATCCCTGTGATGGGCTGGCGACCTGTCCTGGGTGCGTCCCCCGTCCTCGCCCTGTGTGCGCTGGGTTGGACGCCAGCACTCCCCCGCGACCCCGTTTGGGACAAGCGGCAGATAATGGATGGATGAGGCACATTAATAAAAATAAACTTGAGATTAGAAACAGTGTAGAAACAAGCAGAAAACATTTCAGTCAAGCGTCAATGTGAGCACAGTTATACAATTTCACAAGTTCAAGCAGTGACAGGCTTAAAAAAGGGGTAATGGGAATGAAATTAAAGCAGTTTAATCGTTTCCTTTTTTAGTGTAAGTCTGAACATAGAATAAGGAAAACACTCCTCCCTTTACAAGATCTAAAGCTGCAGCAATGAAGAAGAAGTCTATTTACAGCAAGTGGAGACAAAGTGTCTTAAAAAGAAATAAAGTAAAAGAAGGGTGGCACCATGTTTCGATTCTTTTATGTTTTTTGTGTCCATTGTATTTATTCCTCCAGTTCTTACTTGAGACATTTTATCTTCACATGATACTTTTAGGAAGCTTTCTAACAAAGGCAGTTCAAAATGCAATAAAAGTGGAATACATTTACAAACAAATGAACAAAATAAAATGAAACCTTTTTTGCAGTAATAAGAGTAAATGCAGTTTTTTACTTCCATTACTGACTGCTGCCATGAAGGGTTGAATTTAGTCTGCAACAAGGTTTAGATTTTTTTTAGATTTAGGCTTTATGCGTAAAAGTCCCACCCACTTGAACACCAGGACCCAGATCCCAGCAGAACATTGCTCAATGCATCATACTGCCTCTGTTGGCTTGTTCCCTCTCCACTGTGCATCCTGTCTCAATCTCTTTCCCAGAGAAGCAACACACAAGCACTCAAGTGTAAAAGAAACCGTGAACCTTCAGATGAGGCCACCTTCATCCACTGCTCCATTGTCCAGTTCCAAAGCTCACATGCTAATTTTAGGTGCATTCAGTTGTGAACAGGGATCAGTTTGGAGACTGGCACATCTGTCTTAGCAGCCCCAAACCCAACAAGCTGTGCTACACTCTATGTCCTGACACTTTTCCATTATAGCCTTTCCTTCTTCAGCAATTTGTGCATTTTTATGAGACTGGACAGGCTGGCCATTGCTCCAGTGAGCCATAGCTGCCCATGATTCTGTCGCTGGTCCACTGGTTGTCTTTCCTTGGACCACTTATGGTAACTACTAACTTCTGCATACCAGGAAAACCCCAATAGATCTGGTGACAATAGATCCAGTATTTAGGCCATTACAGTCTTGTCAGAGTCCCTAATGCTTGCCTATTTATCCTGCTTCCAGCAGACCTACTTCAAGAACTGAATGTTCAGTTGGTGCCTAATATGTCCAACCTCTTGACAGGTTACAGTGTAATGAAATGATAAACGCTATTCACTTCACGTCAGTGGTTTTGAATTTTGGGGCTGGTAGATGTGAATGCTAATGTGAATTATATGTCAAAAAGTTTATTCTTTAAATAAGCTGGGATACCTTGAGCTGGGATACCTGTGTTCCAAATACCCTTGATTTAAGTTAATTTAAAATAGCCTTAGCCTGAGAATCTAACAATATGTAGCTTTTAAAGGTGGCTCTAATCTAACCAGTTGTATTCTGTGAATTATAGGTGACAGTTTTTTTTTACAAATATTAGGGAGGAGTTCCGTTTTAACAGTAAATCATTGATTTTCTCTTTTTAGAGAACACTATCATATTATTGTGGTTGTTACCAAGCGTCATGTAACACAGTGAAAGTAAACTTTCAGTCGGTTCTACACTCAAGACTTGCTACTATGTTTTAAAGACATCTGCTAGATGCAGTTACATGCTAGAAAACCATTTGAAAAATAAGGAACTGTAAGACTTAATGGAAACAAAGTATGGTATCATTACAAAATAAAAAAGTAAATTTGAACCAAACCTTTTTGTCATCACACAATTTGTTCTCCATTTGTCAGGGGATCGTTGTTTTTGTCATTGGTTCATGTTCAGATATTTGGCAGTAGATTAGAGGATCTATTAATGGGCAGATAGTGACATGGTTGCTCCCAGTGGGAGTAAGATGACCTGTTCTTTGTTAGATGTCAGGAAATAGTTTTGACTACTTGCTCACGTTGAACTGATGTTCAGCTTCTCACGTTTCCAAACATCCCAAAAAGGCCTTGCACCTACAGCCTATTAATCATAATTAGCTGATACTGTTCCTGCTGGGGATTCGCCTTCAAACTTGCAGATGTCGTTTTCTTAACTTGTCTTAATTTTTTTTTAGACTGTTCCCTCAATCCACCATGTAATTTCAGCAGCTGTGACCATTATATGTCAACATGGTATTCTATGCAGGCTGGACATGAGACCTTGGTGAGCTTTTTTTAAGGATCTGTCAGAGATAGGATACTTTCCCCCCCAAAGGGCGCTGCCCTGTCCAGACAGTTAAGACCACAATGCAATGGTGTAGCTCTAGATAGCGTATTTAGGTCCAGACCATCCTGAGAAATGTGTTGTGACAGTACCTCTATCATGTCACTATTGCTTGTTTTTTCTATCAGTTTCTCCCAGACAAATTGCAATTATCAATTGACAAGTATCAGCTTCAATGTGGCAACAAGTATCAGCTTTGATGTGGCAGTTATGGGAGCAAATATTACAGTCTTATCAACAAAGGTTTCTATGAAGTTCCATTAATTGACTGCTTATTTAACAAAAGCAAAACCATTTAGATGCAGTGGAGTTCTCTACTGTATTCTTTAGCTGCCACAGTTCTTTACATATAAACACTGCTTTTGATAAAGAAGAGACTATTGGAGTACATTATTGCTTAATAATAATAAACAGTTTTTCGATCTGGCTTTGAAAAGCCATTCTTGTAAATGAAATACGTGAGTTGTAAAATTGTAGGTTTCCAAGAACCATGTACACTTGCCAGAAGCCGCTACAGGACTTTAAAAAGTGCATGTAGAAGAGGTTCAGAGTAACGGCGAGTGTGGAAGAGAGGTGAAGAAGAGAGTGCAGGCAGGTTGGAATGGGTGGAGAAGCATAGCAGAAGTGATCTGTGACAGACGGGTATCAGAGAGAGTAAATGGGAAGGTTTACAGGACAGTAGTGAGACCAGCTATGTTGTACAAGTTGGAGACGGTGGCACTGACGAAAAGACAGGAGGCGGAGCTGGAGGTGTCAGAATTAAAGAATTAAAGATGCTGAGATTTTCGTTGCTTGTGATGAGGATGGACAGGATTAGACATGAGTATATTAAAGACACAGCTCAGGTTAGACGTTTTGGAGACAAAGTTAGAGAAGCAAGGTTGCATTGGAGGAGAGACAAGGATTATTTTGGAAGAATTTCGAAGATGGAGTTGCCAGGGAAGAGTAGAGGAAGACCAAAGAGGAGGTTTATTGATATAGAAAGAGGAAATGTAGGTGGTCGGTTAGAATAATGAAGATGCAGAGGACTGGAAGAAATGGAAAAGGAAGACCCACTGTGCAGCCAAAAGAAGAAGAAGGACGTGGAAGCTCATTAACAGAAAGAAATCTAAAACATACATACTCAGAAATGGCCAAAGAACTTTTGCCAAGGTCTACTGAAACTAATCATTTACTTCAGGACCCTCAGAAATTAAAATTGCTTCAGGTCAGAAATTGCCAATTTGTAATAATGATAAGAATATTTTTTATTATAGCGCTTTTCTCAAACACAGGGTCACTCTACAGAGCAGAAGATAAAGCAAGATCAATCAAAACAGTTAACAAACAAATACAAAGACAGTGACAAACAAACATCAGAATTAAGAAGAATGGGGAGAAGTGGAAGACTGAACAGATATGTTTTGAGTTTTGAAGGCGTAGGTTTGGAGGGAGGGAATTCCAGAGTTTAGGGGCAGCAACATTACATGATCTACCACCCATGGTGGCTAACCTGAATTTAGGACCTGTGAGTAAACCACAACCGGAGGAGTGCAGTGAGCAGGTTGGAGTGTATGAATGGAGTAATTTTGTGAGGTATGGAGAAGCAGATGCATGAAGGGCTTTAAACGTGATGAGAAGCAGCTTCTGCTGAATACGATATGATATGGGCAGCCAGTGAAGTTTGTGGAGAATGGGAATGATGTGTTCGGATTTTTTGGAGAAGGTGAGAACACGATCTGCAGAGTTCTGCATGTACTGGAGTCTGGTTAATGTTCTAGTTGGGAGTCCAAAGAGTTTTTGTAGGATACAAACATGTGGTAATGAGCACAAAACATAGATTCTTATGTTGTCCTAAGTCCTAAGTGCCACAGTGAACACTTAATGCCACTAAAGAATCATTCTAGCCTTCAAAAGAACCATGCCTAAAAATGAGATGTTTGAGTGCTAAGAATTATTTAAAGGTATAACAAAAGTTGATATGAAGGTTACCTATTTAACATTTTTTGGGTGGTTCTTTAATCATCCATTAAAAAATTATTTAGGAAATAAAACCGAAAGGTTTGAAGAGTCATCTACTAGTGTTAACATCTTCTGCTTAGCTTGTTACTGTGCAGGATAGCTATTTTTTAGCAACCACTCCTTAGATACACAATATGAGTATTCCACAAGGATTAAATGTGATGTCAAGGCAAAGGATGGTCCAGTGTCATAGAAATGGACATTCTGTTTGGATTTTCACTCATATAACTGTATATAGAGGGTCAGAAATGACCTAACACTTCCATCGCCTCTCCCACTGAACTCTGCAGTGTTTGACTGGCTATGGGAGGAACATCAGCGCACTGTCCATCATCTCCCGTGTGTTTGGTTTTCGTCTCCCCTGGCTGGAGCCTCTGCTGTCTCTTTTTATATCTCAGCGAGCTCTGCAGCCAGTAAGACGTGCTTGACGTAAGGACAGTCTCTGGAGTCAGACAGTTCTTGTTTTCTGCTTGTCAGGTCACCTTTATAGCAATGCTGTACAGAGTGTTGAACTCAGCATGAGAAAGTGAAGCGTAGAATCATCTTCCATTTTCAATCTGTCCATCTCTGTCTTCCTCCACACTGTGATTTATGAGATGGATATCTGGTGCTGAGGTCTGCTGGGATGAGCTGGACCTAAAGGTGGATGATACAGAAGAAACATCATGATAGTTTAAGACAATTAACAGCACATTTTCTGGAAAAAATACTTTTTCTGAGACATGTGAACACATGTTTTGTATTTATAAAGGTTTTCATATACTTAGTAAATGTTTTGTCCATAACAGTTTACTAGTAAGCCAGAGAGCTCATTAGCAAGATGCTTGAGATGGTGGGAGTCACAGCAGTCTAAAGCAGGTGAAAAAACTGATTCCTCAGCCAAATCAAAGCAAAACAAAATCCTTAAATCCAGGCGTCTGGGATGAAGATCGCTCTGGAAAAGCTCTGGAGATAATCTGAAAAACAATCTGTCAGACACTGCTGGGTACATCACATCTACCCTCCTTCAGGAGCCAATAGAGGAGAAGCAGGTACAAATAAGACAGGCCTTTTTTTAATGTATCGAGTTAGGTCTATACATGTAATTGGTTTATCTATATTTCATTTGGCTTGTCTTTTTTGTGTCTCAGTTTTTGGAATCAAAATGTCATGACTTTTGGTTTTGAGTTCCTCAATCCCCCCATGTGGAACTGGAATTAGCATCAAAATTTTTGTAATTGAACAGCCTATCAATAGAAGCAAGTTGGGTTGGTTTCACTTGGTGTCATTTGGTTCATTTGGTTCAGGAAAAATCCCTTGATTGGATTATTGTGAAAAGAAGGCTGATATGTGATATGATCGAGGCAAGTTTATCAGATACCCTTGATATATTCAGTCCCATCACCCACTCGCCCACTGCTGGGGAGTATAGTTGTATAAATATATATAATTACAGTACTGTGCAAAAGTTTTAGGCAGGTGTGAAAAAATGCTCTAAACAAAAAATGCTTTCAGAAATATAAATAATGATGGTTTATTTTTATCAATTTACAAAATGCAAAGTGAGCGATCAAAAGAAAAATCTAAATCAAATCAATATTTGGTGTTACTACCTTTTGCCTTCAAACCAGCATCAGTTCTTCTAGGTACACTTGCACAAAGTCAGGGATTTTGTAGGATTATAGTCGGTGTGTGATCAACCAGTTTTACCAAACAGGTGCTGATGATCATCAACGTCACACGGAGGTTGAAACACAGTCATGTCTGGAACAACCTACCAGCCGAGTTCCTTCAAAAACTGTGTGCAAGTGTACCTAGAAGAACTGATGCTGTTTTGAAGGCAAAGGATGGTCACACCAAATACTGATTTGATTTAGATTTTTCTTTTGTTCATTCACTGCATTTTGTTGATTGATGAAAATAAATGATAAACACTTTCATTTTTGAAAGCATTCTTTGTTTACAGCATTTTTTCACACCTGCCTAAAACTTTTGCACAGTGCTGTTATGGTTGAAGTTGGTGCTTCAAGTTCACTTAAAAAATGCAAGACAACGAATCAAGTTCTGTTTACAGGGCCAAATCCAGATTTTCCTCATGTATTTTTAAGGAAGATTAACAATACCACCACCCCTGAAAGCACTTTAGAGCAGTTCTGAGTTCTTCAGTGGCCACAAAGTAAAAAGTGATGTCCAGCTTCTGCAAGGAATCAACTAATGGGAGAAATAATAGCATCCTCTGTATTTTAGGCCCCAGGACTACATTATGTACAGCAGAATGTACTTTAAAGCCACAATGTGCTCTTTAAAACCATTTTGTTTAAATATGCCGTTATTGTATACAAACACTTAGACTTTTAGCCAATTCCTGTTATAAACAGAGGTAATGTAAACAAAGCACATTAGGGCTCAAAACCATGTCTCCTCAGGCCAGAGTACTGCCTTTTCCCCACACAGTGTCTCGTTCTCTGACAGTCACACCTCTAACCTTCACTGATTTACACCAATATAACCAAACTGGTGAAAAAAGATTCCAAAGATAAAAATACTCATTTGCACCTATTTGAAAACACCTTCTGCGTTGTGTGTCCTCCAGGGGGCAGTAATGCATCATTGTTCTACAGACAGGATTGCTTTTCTAAGGACCAGTTCCGCCAGTGGATCTCAGTACCAGTCTTGAGGCCTTTGTGTGTGTGTGTGTGTGTGTGTGTGTGTGTGTGTGTGTGTGTGTGTGTGTGTGTGTGTGTGTGTGTCTTTGCTGTAGAAGTGGTTTAGCTCTTTAATTACATGATGCATCGAAACCAACATGTAGACCTGTCAAAACAGGTCAAACACACTCATAAAGTGCAGTGTGTATTTTGTGTGTGTGTGTGTGTGTGTGTGTGTGTGTGTGTGTGAATTTGTGTGTGATTTTATTAAGTGATTGCATAATTATTTACCCCCTTTAAAGTGACTGACCTGATTCAAAAGAGGTCAAGCCAGTTGGTGTTAGTAGTCTTGCAGTTAGCAAAGCTTTATGGGAAAGTAGAAAAGACAAAGCCACAGCAGAAGAAAGCAACACTAAACCTCAAATAGAGTTCTCTCAGAAGTGTTTAAGAGACTCCATTGTAAGGCAATGAAGGTTCTGTGGCCTAATAGGAAAAAAAAAGATCAGATTAGATGCAATGTGTGGCACACAGTGGTGGCTGCATCATGATGTGGGGAGGCTTCTCGTGGCAGGCTCTTGAAGCCTTGAAATGGCAGAGGCTAAGATGATTATACAGAAATCCTGGAGGACAGTCTGTAAGAAAGTGACTTGGGAGAATTTTTTTCTCCCAAAAAAATGACCAGAAATAAACAGCAAAAGCTACACAATGTCTTAAACAATGTGCATATTCTGGAGTGGGTGAGACAAAGCCTAAAACTCAAAAGAGAGTTTATGGCTGGACTTGTTCACACCTGATCCCCATGCAACCTGACAGAGCTTGAGCAATTTGTCACATGTACTAAAAGTGAAAGTGACTATTCTTGTCATTGTGAAACACAGCACAGCACACAGTGAACCACAATGAAATTACACCTCTGCATTTCACCCATACACTCACACGTGCAGCAGGGAGCAGCTATTAAAAGTGCCTGGCGAGCAGTGATGGGGATGGTACCTTGCTCAAGGGTACCTCAGGGCAACCTACTGGTCTGGGATTCAAACTTATGACCTTCTGGTAGTGGGGCCTAGTCTCCAACCACAGACTCAGTGCTGTTATTGTGGCCAAGGTTGCCACCTCTATATACTGACTTGAGGGAGTGAATATTTATGCAATCCAATTTTTTTTCATCATGATTTATTAATTAATTGACAATCATTTTTTAAAATCTGCTGTATTTTAAACAAATATAACTGACCAGTTTTGAAGGAGGATGGTCTTTAGACCTGCGAAGTAGTGGCCTAGTGGTTAAGGACTAGGCCCCAGGATTGGTGGTACTTTGGACTGAATATAATCATTTGGTATAATTTTGAAGAATGCTTGGGATCACCATCCTGTTTAAGAATGAATTGTTGTCCAGTGATGCAGATGATTAAAGATCCATTTAACCTCCAGATCTTCATCTACAAACACCTCCAGACTGTCACCAGTCCACCACCATCAAGCATCACTGTAGAAGCAATACATTCTTTGCAGCCCTTTCCCCCATCTGCCACCTGACATAAACCCTCTGTCTGTCTGTCTGTCTATCTATCTACAGTCATGTGAAAATATTAGGGCACCCTATGAAAGCCTGTGTGTCTTTGTAAAACTCTTGGACATCTCAATTTTAACTGAAGAAAAGACTTTTCAAAGTCTTCTGTAAAATGTAATTCTACAGAAATGCGATTTCTAATAAATTAGGACACCCCCCCACAGGTGTAGCACATCAGGTGCACATGATTAGAACATAGTTACTCAGTATTTTGAAGGAGGTTTGCCCGAATTAAAACTCATTTAACTCAATTGGTGCTCCTGACTGTTGAGGTGAGAGTGAACACTATGGTGAGATCAAAAGAGCTGTCTGGGGCCTTCAGAAAGAAGATTGTAGCAGCTTATAAATCTGGTAAGGGATTTAAAAAGATCTCAAAAGAATTTACAATCAGCTATTCTACTGTCCAGAAAATAGTCTACAATTCGAGGACTTCCAAAACAACTACCAACATGCCCAGGTCTGCCATCCAAGCAAGTTCACTCCGAGAGCAGACCGCAAGATGCTAAAAGAAGTCTCCAAAAACCCTAAAATGTCATCACGGGACCTTCAGCAGGCTCTTACTACTGTTGATGTGAAAGTGTCTCTACAATCAGAAAGAGGCTGCACAACTTTAACTTCATGGGAGGTGTGCAAAGAGGAAACCTTCACTCTTTAAGAGAAACATCAAGGCCAGTCTGAACTTTGCCAGAGAGAACGTAGACAAAGACCAGGACTTCTGGAATAATGTTCTTTGGACAGATGAGCCTAAAATAGAATTTTTTGAATACCAGAACAGAGGACATGTCTGGCGTAAACCAAAAACAGCATTCCAGGAAAATAACCTCATACCAACTGTGAAGCATGGAGGTGGAAGTGTCATGGTTTGGAAATGCTTTGCTGCAGCAAAACCTGGCCAACTCACCATCATAGCATCCACCGTGAATTCTGCCGTGTATCAGAAGGTGCTTGAGTAACGTGCGAGATTGTATGTAAGAACATTCAAGCAGAAGCAGAGCTGGACCCTGCAACACGAAAATGACCCAAAACATATCAGTAAATCCACCAAGGACTGGCTGAAAGCTTAGAAATGGAGAGTCCTGGAGTGGTCAAGTCAAAGCCCAGATTGAGATGCTGTGGGGTGACCTGAAATGGGCTATACCTGCAAGTAACCCCTCAAACATCTCACAGCTTAAAGAATTCTGCATTGAGGAATGGAGCAAACTTTCTTCAGACCAATGTCAGAGACTGGTAGATGCTATAAGAAGCATCTCACTGCGGTTATCTCAGTTATCTTCAGTTAGAATACACATTTGTGTTGATTTCTTTTATGTAAATAGTAAATCAAGGTTAATATTTGATATTTACCTTTCCATTATTTTTCAGAGATAAATAAAAACAAGGTTAGGCATATGTCAACATTTCTTAATAAAGAACTGAATATTTAATGGGGGTGTCCTAATTTTTTCACATGGCTCTATCTATCTATCTATCTATCTACCTGACTGTCTGTCTGTTTGTCTGTGTGTCTGTCTATACAATAAGTTTAGGCACTCCTGTTATCAATTAATCCTAATTAACTTATGACTCTCTGATTTAACTATCAGCCAGTATTTGTAATCTTTAAAATCCTGACCGTTACACCGTTCATTATTTTTTGTTTAAGCCAAAGAGATTAACCAGAGTCACTCCTCGTGAAGTGCATGTGAAAAGTTCTCTAATAAACTACATCACATCTTGCCTTGACACTGAGAAAGTCTACAATTACTCAAAGCTGACTGGAAAAACTTCACTTGACTTATGGTGCCAGGTTGTGACATGTTGGTAGAGTGTGATATAGGAGGTACTACAGCTAAGCAACAGCTTCTTTTAAGAAACAGGACAGAGTCTTCAGTATGACGTCCCAGCAATAAAAGCCTGTGGTTTGCCTGTAATGTGGTGAAAGCGTGTTTACCCTGACCTGCTCCGCTCTCCACAGAGAAAGGGCTCCCAGGCCTACTGGAAACCTGACTGTGTGTCTTTTCACTGCCCTGACCAGATCACCCACACCTCCAGCCCAGTAAATTCAGCAGCGTTCAGAAAGGCCACTTTGTTGTGGTGCTGGGCCGTCATTTTTCAGGTGCAGCGCCCCTGGCTGGAAGAGCAGCTGGCCCGTTGCAGAGCTGTGCCCGCCGGGGCCTTGTAAAGCCTGTTTATAGATATCCAGCCCTGTGACAGCAGAGCCTCAGCCAAAGTGTAGGGGACCTTGTTTACGGCAAGAGGGAGAGAGGGAGCGCTTCGTTGCTCGGCCAATCCTGGGGATTTCTTGTTGGAGCCTCAGACGATGTACATTGTTCACTAAAATAGCCACAGCCTTCAGAATCTTGTACAGATCCACACATCTAACAGATCTAAAACGTGCTTGGTTTTGCTTGTGCACGTTTGCTAAATTCAGAAGTATCAGAAGTATGTCACAAGTGTGCACTTAAGCAAATCCACAAACCTCAAACAAGGACTTTGGGACAGGCTGCTACACTCTCGGTGGTTATCCGCACTTCTGCATGTACATATTTCCTTACACTGTTTTTTTTTTCTTACCAGTGCTAACCAGTCACATGCTCTGCACACTGCAACCAGAGATAGTATTAAAGATGCCAGGCTCATTGATAGATATATTAAACATTTGGGATAATCCTCATGAAATGTACATTCTTTTCATTCTTAGCATTTTGTATCATAAGGGTTTGCACCCAGTTCATGCTGGCTACTCACACAGTAGTGAGCTGTCCTGTTTGCCAGCCAATGAGCACTCAAAAGTGGCAACACTAGCACCCTACTGCCCAACACCAGCGTGCTGTAGAAAGAAATTATAGTAATTTGTTATTGACTTTATCCAATCCATTCCTTCTTTCCCAAATTGAAGTCTGTAATATTTTTAAAATGTACACTTACATAAAATTTGTAATTGTTCATCGCAAGTTCCTCTCCCCACCTGAACTTCCGATCAGCTTAATATACTGGATCATCTGAATGAGCTGCTGCTACAAACAAAGACTAACAAGAGATCCACTCACTCAAAAAGAATCACCACTATTGGCTAATTGAACTTCCAGTTACAGACTCTAATGGACTCTCTTTTTGTAACTCTAAACTCTATACATTTATAAAATGCACTTTCTCTTTCTTTTCTTTCTTGATTATACAGTATCGACCAGAGTAGGATGGGTTCCCCTTTTGAGTCTTGGTTCCTCCCAAGGGTTCTTCCTCCAGTTTTAGGGAGTTTTGCCTCTGTCTCCATGTGCTAACTCGTTAGGGGCTCAGAACCGGATTCTGAAAAGCTGCTTTGTGACAACAACAGTTAATAAGCGCTATATAAATAAAACTAACGTGGCTTGACTTTTGGATTGTGGTTGAGCTTGAATATGTATTTATGGTTCCGATATTCATCAAAAAAGCATTGGTACTAATACTGCAAGTGTTTGAAAATCACACCCATTTGGCACAAGCATTTGCAGATGAGTTTGTAAAGTTTCTTTATGCAGATATTTCTAAAAGCTGGTTAGAACATCATCAGCTTGTTAACCAATAGGATATGTGGCCATGCATAATACTAGTAAATGTGGAAATATAATAAAACTACTTTGAAGGGGTGTGGGGAGAAGATATGTTGAGTGTATGTTTAGTGTGGTCTTGCACACTTCCACACATTTGAAAAATGGGACACACTTGAATACTTATCGAAAAGCACATAAACACGTTTACGAGTACACCAGATTAGCAAAAAAAACATTTTCTTTGATGCTTAGGGTGGTGGTGGTCTAGTGGTAGGATACTTTCCTTTGGCTCAATGGCTCAAGAGGTCCCAGGTTCGAATCCCACCTCTAGCACTACCACCACTGGGTCCCTGAACAAGACCCTTAACCCTGAGTTGCTCCAGGGGGGGACTGTCCCTGTAATTAGGACATGGAAGTTGCTCTGGATAAGAGCGTCTGCTAAATGCCGTAAATGTAAATGCTTAACGACATGAATAAGAAGGAGGATGGCTCCTTCCTAGCTAGCTCTACAAATCACAAAAAAAAAAAAAGTTTTGTGGTTGATGATTTTGTGTATATCAGTGAGACAGCTTCTTTCTTTCAAAGTCTGCATCTACCAGGTTGAACAACAAAATCTCCAAAGCTTGCCCTTGATGGTCAGACGTCTGGCATGGATAACTTCTGCAGAAGCTTACCTCTTCTTCTGGGACAGCCGAGCCTGGCGCCAAGGCCATGCCACACACATCCTGACAGCTTTATGTGTCAGTTTAGAGCAAAGCTCTTCTGATCAACGCCTGCTGGCTCCTGCTAATTTTCAGCAACACTAAGACTCACTCTTTTTCCTCTCAGGGAGAGCAGATTCTTAGAATCCGTGGCTGCTTGGACCCCACTGTTGCATGATTAATGTCTATAAACTCTCTGGTGTGGAATAATCACCTCTGCTGTGTAAATCAAGATGCTGTGGTGTGTTTGTGTGTGTGTGTGTTGGGTGGATAACATCTGGACTATGCCTCACTTTGCAAATACAGAAAAATCCACTTACAAACGCATGGTAGGAGTCTATTTAAAAACAAACACTAATTCACACGTCTTTTTAGGCCTAAATTCAAGTCTTAAGCCACCCATCATTTCTTACTATTTAGCTAAGGAATCACCTTTTTAGTCCAATTTGGTAAAATGGCATATTGAGTAGAGTAAATTAAAGAAATTGTAACAAATATTTAACTATGACAGGCTGCAAAGTTTCTAAGGATAAAAAGGTTTAGATAAAGAGGTTCCAACCACTCAGCATTTGGCACCATCAGTAAACTAATCACACCCTGATCATCTGAAATCACCACCTACACAAGTTAAAAACAAGTTAAAAACAATCCTCTGAAAGTGGTCAGGTACAAGGAGTTGGCTGAAAATGAGCCAAAAACTTTGGCCGTCAGGAAGCCTGGAGAACTGTTGCCCAACAATACATTATAAAACATTTGAAAGCAAAATATGAAGAAATGAGGGGAGCTCAGTTCTTTTGCACAGTATTGTTTGTCAAAAAAATCAGTAAGTCTACCTAGTTCTATATGTCTACCTACCTGTATGTCTTCCACAAAAAAAGATATAATGTTATATTTCTCCTCAGGGTTCTTTCATTCATAGGTAGTATGAACAGTCAACATTACTACAGGAACTGATGAAAAGAACAGTGTTAACTGATCTTAATTTTTTAGTGGTCCATTAGAGTTGCAGAAAAGAAAAGTAAAGCGTGATTGTAGAGTCGATGGGAACGTTTTAGACAAATTCATAGGGCCGGGCAGAAGATGCCAGACAGCATATACTCTCTCAAAGGAAGGTAATTCAGTCAATGACAATAAAAGCTTCATGTGTATGGCCCGAATGTTGTACTGCAATAAACTGCAAAGACTAAATCGGGTTCTTAATCAAGGCACTTATTCTCTCTTTGCACCTTAATCTTCTAAATAAAACCCTTCTCTAGCCGAGGTATCAGTATCAGAAAGTGTTTTCTTTTGTAGTTTTAACCCAGTTTCTGAGCCTACGGCCAGTTTACTATGGCTCCAACCGCTGCCTCTTCTCGGCGGCTTAAAGAGAGACAGAGAGAATTGCTATTTTTTACTTGGAACCAGCGGGGCTGTCTGAACAGTTGGCTGAAACACAAGCAACCAGGCTTTCCATGACACGCTCTGCGAGTTACTGCGTTCCTCTGTCAATGTGTTTGGGGTTAAGTCTCAAGCTGTGCATAAGTGGCACATTAGTGATATAATCATACGCACTTCATCTTCTTGGGACCTTGAGAGTGACTGTGATTGCGTCACATGAGATGTATGATTATAAATACATCTGTACAGTGCCTTAGCGAGGGGCAATTTTGAACACGCATCTGAATGTCTTCGAAAGGCATCTAGAAAAAGCATTTGTCTTGGGCTGCAAAGAAGTGTCTCAATTGCGATTAACGATCTCTTCTCCATCTTATGTGCCAGACCTGGACGTTACTGTACAGGTTGTATTTAATCAACAAGTATTTAAAATTACAGTACACACATTTCCAAACAAAAAATATGTTACATATCTACAGTTCAATTATAGTAGGTGCAATAATGTGAGTGTTACAAGCATTATATATTTAGTATATATACTATATTACATATAGTATATCCGTACTGCATACGAGGACTATATTTATACATGTTTATATAAATATAGATATACATGGATTTATATGTACATTTTTTATATTCAAACATTGCATAAAGAATAAAATAAATAACAAGAGATCAAATCTTACAGAAGGTATGATTTAAGAAATGCTGTGTTAGAGCTGAACCATAACCACTGCTCTGAGAACAACTATCTGACCTATGTAATCTGCTGTATCAAAATGAGCTACATCACAAATACCCTGCAAAAAATGTACAGTCTGGTAGTGCTGGAATGACTGGTAAAGGAGAAAGGAGAGGAGGAGAGCTTCACTTGGTGAGGACGGCACAGAAAAAACACTGTGTTGAGTTCACCTGATTCAAAAATGGACATCATTCTCACATGAATTAAATGTGTGAACACAATCATTGGCAGAAGAAAGTAAACTCAAAGACAAAAGTAGTGCGGATGTCGTGTATCATCGCTGTCGTAACAAAACCAAAATATCACCAGAATGCTAACTTCACAGATGAAAACAGAATTGCAGGTTACTGGACCATTTCTCATAAACTGCTCACACAGTAAAATGGGCGGCTGACGTTCAAATGGTACGAAAAATGTAAAGATGGTTTTGATATGACAGTGCCAATGTTATAAAACTGGAACCAGCGTTCAGATTTGAATCGAGCAAATTCAAAGCATTCTCTCTTTAATTGTGCCCATTTTTCTTTTGTTCAGTCTGTGCTGGGGGTGGCAACTGGAGTGATGATGTCACAAGCTGGACAGTAGTGTCCTGCCCCTTCACCTCCGAATATCAGTGATCTCAGGGTCCTCCTGTTCAGCCATGGCGGCATCCAAGTTGGCCCGTCTGGAGCCCTGACCACGGCCCCTGGGTTGGGTTCCTGAACCACCTTTTCCGGGCTTTTCTTTATCACCTTGGCGCGAGCCTTTAGGGTGATCATGTTCAGGGTGTGAAGGGCTGGCTGGGCGGCGGTCAGGACTGCCTACAGTAGGCGTTGAGGAGCAGAAGCTCAGACTGTCACAGAGAGCGCCCCAATGCTGTTCACACTGAGCTCGCACGCTTCGGCCAATGGCCTCTTTTACTTCTTCTCCACAGCCCAGCAGGATGTTCACTAGCTCCACATATGGCCTGGGAGTGAAAAGAGAAGAAAGAGAGTCATTCGAGCATGAGGGACACTTAAACATAGCAAGGGCAAAAGTCTGTAATTTGTAAGAATCTATCTGTATGTTATTTTCCAAATTGAAAGGTCATAATCCAGATGGGTTTCGTGCAACCTATGCTACCCTACACCAATGAAAACAAACCGCACGACTTTCTCTTCGTAAGTTTTGTTTTAAAGTTTGATTCAAATGGGATTCATGTTACAGAGCTCTGGGTTTAGATACAGAATTTATTTTAGATTTATTACTGGCTACGTTGCAGTTACGTAGCAGATCTTTTCTAGGTTTTCTAGTGTGTAGGACATGTTTCTCTGGAAACTATGAAGCACTCATGTACATCGCTCTGGATAAGAACATCTGCCAAATATAACTGTGACCAGTTTCACAGATGTGTCCACATTTCACTAAAATTACACGGCCTCTCTAAAAATAACCCATGTTAAATAGGATTAGGGCCTTGTTAACATTACAGTGGAACAAATCCAGTTTCTTGCCAGAATGTGAATCTGAGTTTTTGAGAGCTGTGTGAACACAAAAATCCTTTGGGCAGTGAATCTAATTTATATTTCAAGTTTGCAAATGACCCAAAAAGATTTGCATTTCCGGACATGTTTGCCTTATACACACGGGTTCCCACAGATTATACTGACTAGATAAGGTCAGTTAAGATCAGTTGCATTTACGGGCATAGATCATGTGTACCAATACTTAACCACTAGTACCAGAAGACAATAGTAAAGCACTTTTGTAGCACCTTGACTGTGGACAAACGTTAAGCATAAAGGTTAACTGGCTCTAACATTAACAGTTTTTTGGTTTCAGTCGTTTCTGAAAGTCTCTAAAAATACAGCAAAATATGTACCTTAACAGCTGATAAATGCCTTTATACGCAGCCCTAATATCCACCTCATGACCTCGAGACCTTAAAGAGAACGTCCACACCAGAATTCATGCGCCATTCTATACTGCACATGCTCATGTCATCATCCTGTGTTCACAGCATGCCAGCACAAAAAAGGCTGAAGCAGCATCAAAACAACTTTTCTTTTACCTTCTCTCTTAATTGTCAGCAGCTACGAGCTGCTCAGAGCTTGTGATTGTACAGATTCACACTAAAGATAGAGAAAGTGGCCCAAATCTTTAATTTCAGTGTGTTTTTTGTTGTTCACACTGCTAAACATAAAACAAATCTGTGTCATATATAAAGAAAAAACGTTTGATCATTTAATCTCCAAGGCAATAAGGATGAAAAAAATAGAATTATGTGATAAGGCCTACAATGTGAACAGCAATTCATATGTGGTCCTAGACTGAACACTAATTGTGTACACCCAGTATGTCAGGAGCAGCCTGCGTATTATTAAAACGTGCATCTTGGTCCGTTCAGGGTGCAGTTTTTTTAACACTAATGACAAAACTGGGTCACTTACAACCACAAATGTGTACCATCAAAGCAGGAAGATCATACCGGAGTGGAAAATCTGGCTCGTAATCTGAATGAGGCTCATAATCTGAATATAGCCAAAGTGGGCCGTGGTGGAGAGGACCCCTGCTGTTCTGCTGCTGTTCTACTTTCATGCTCTCAGCGAGAGGCCTGCAGCTTCAGGCTCTGCTTCCTGCTGCCTCACTCCGCCAGCCATGAAAGAACCTACTTCTAGTTTATGCTGCCCTTCGGGCTGGAGCTCTGCTGCTCTGCAGCTCTCCGCTCCAGCAAGAGGAAGACAGCAGCAGGGCCGCCACGGTGGAAGATTATGTCACCACCCCAGTGACAGCATAGACCTTTTCATGAGACTGTACAAAGGACTATTTAATGACTGGGCCCTAATGGTTCCCTCACTTAGCCCATTATTCAATTTCATGTGCAAACATCAGGCAGAAAAACAAATGCGGCAAAATATGAACATTATACTTTTGCGGGGGTTTTCTTTAGCCGCAGACGTATTTTTGGGTGGAAAAGTACCCATTAGCTAATTGTGAAATAATCTTCCTAAATATACGCTATACGGTAGGTTTCAGCGCTCAGTGGCTGCCATTGTTTTATATATACTCAAATGTGCATAGTGCAGTAATACCAAAAGTAGCTTGTTTACTTGTCTGCACAGAAGGTACATGAGTGGTAAATTTAATAGTGCTGTGTAAAATGGGGGAACGTCCAGGAGGTTGCGCAAATGAGAGGCCTGTAGCTGCGTGTGGAGCAGCACTCACCCTTTTGGAAACAAGTCTTGGAAGTGGATCATCTCCACAATGACATTAACGTTGTCCTTAGCCGCTGAACACAAGTTGTGTTTCATGTAGCACTCCCGCTGCAACTGGAACACCATGTCCTTTATGGCCAGGCATTTTCGACTGATGCAGCTGAATTTGTGCCTCAGACCATGAGCCATGCATTTCAGCGCATCTTTGATGAAGGACTTGCCCTGTGAATACAAAATTCAGTTTTGTCACACTTGCCAACGCTGTAATACAAGGGGCATGCTTATGGAAACGGCTTCTTCCCTCTTAAACATTTCAGAGGAAAGTTCCTAAATCATTTTTGGAAACAACTTATTGTAGGGTGGTGTTCATAAGGCTACACAGCATCAGCATAAGGCATTTATAATGACTGACATACACCTACGTAGACATTTATAAAGGCTTATTCCAACAAGCATCCATTGTCAGTAAACTTTATAGTGTAAGGATGAAAGTGGCATTTATGACAAGTGATGCTTTGAAAAAATATGTAGGTTCACGTCAGCTGCCATTTTTAAAAATAGGTGTCATGCAGCTTAATGAACACTGCTCTACAGAATAGTGTTAGCGTTCTCTTTTCTCAAAAGGTTTACAGAGTAGAGTCTTTTTATTGCCTGCAGAATCTCCACAAAATGTAATGGAACAGACTTGAGTTTAAGGTTAAGATATAAAATGCATCATTTTAACTTTAATCACTTTTATTTCATTATTTAACAGTAATTGTGCATTAAACGACAGATGTGTGTTTACTGCAGAGGATGGGCACTTATAAAATTTTTAAAAAATGGTTTGCAACGACTGTATACTCGTAATAAATGGTGGCTGGCTTGAATGCTTCTCTTTAAAATGCTTTTTCACTTCAAATTTTTGAGAACTTGGTTTTTGTTAGGACTGTTACTTAACCCCTTAAACGGCTGGGGTTTGTACAGTCAGTCTTAAAGTGTGGGGCCACTGGTGAAAAACATTTATCATGTATTCTTAACTAATTTAATGTTGTTTATATTGACATTTAAATTTTATAAATCCTAGACTTCCAAAGGGATCTTGTTCCTCACTGTATGTGGCTCACATTGACGCAGGGCTAACAGCATCCTGAGACTACGTTTCAGCCTGGAAACTCTCCTCATCGAATCCACCTGCACCTCGTGAAACTTAAGCCAGGCCTGAGGCAGTGCCAGCTGGCTAAGGCCAGCCACGGGGTCATTCTCTGCCTGCCACGGAGGGACATGACCTCCGTGGGAGAGCAGTGGAGCGCTGAGGGGGTGGGTGAGAGAGAGAGAGAGTGAGAGAGAGAGAGAGAGAGAGAGAGAGAGAGAGAGAGAGAGAGAGAAGGGGCACCTAATGTTCCTGTACCTGTGAGTCAAACTTGCCGGCGTTGTGCAAAAAGTTCATACAGATCTCCTGCAGGCCGCGGATTTCACACGAGTTGTTCTCAAAACACTCGAACACGCCGCAGCCCACGTCACCGGCATTCACCAAGCAGTGCTGGATCTCAGCTGAGAAAGAGACAGACAGACAGACAGACAGAGAGGAGAGAGAAAGAGATGGAGAGAGGGTTGATTTGTCACTTCAGAATAAGCCTAGAATGACCCTACACTTCAGATACTCCAATGAGCTTCGAACTTAAATATGCTAAATATGCTGAAAGACATGTTCGGTCAAGCAGAGTACTCTCACGCCTTTTCCTGTCAGATCGCTGCTTTCGTGAGGAATAAAGCTAAACAACATGTGAGCATAATGACACAACCTTTCACCTCACATGCTTGCTCTCTTGGAAGACGCTGGCTTGGGACCTATTTTGGGCTTTGTTTCTCCCCTGAAAATGTAAGAACTGTATTTAGAGGACAAATTTAGCTGAGAGGGAGAGAGCAATGAGGTAATTAAGGTATGCTATTAAAGTCCATCAAACTGGGAGGCATTTGGCAGCTGCCGTCCGAGCTGTGGAAAAGCAAGGTTAACTGTGCATGGGGCTGGATGAGATTGCCTTTATTTCACTGTGGGGATTAATAAGACCTGCAGGACAGCAGATGATACACAAGGACACCAGAACTCAGCGGAGGGATGGGTTAGCCCTGCCACCGTCAATGTGGCGGTCATTCTGCAGCACGTTCTAAACTGCAATTCCTGACACAGGCTGGTGATGCAATGCAGGTGCTTTTCCATTGAATGTGAAGTCCCAGTTAAGGCACGGCTAAACTTCATGACAGCCGTAAAAACCAGCAGTTTGCATTAAAGCACGCAAGATCAAATGTTTCACTAAGCAAGGCTGGCCAAACTGTCCATGTTGAGTCATTAAGCTGAGTAATGACTCATTACCAGCACATTGTATTAGGTATTGCATTCTACAAACCCATTGACAATACACTATTACACTAAGTCTTTAAAGCTGTTTCCTAGAATAAAGTAGTGGAATATTTTAATTCCACACCTTTCTTCATTTGCTAAACCCTATTTAAGAGCACCATACAGGTCAATTTTAGCGGTTATTCAGTGGGTCATTGTGGGACAATGTAAAAAGCATTAAATGATGTCAAAACCAATAAACTGCAAAGTAAAAGGCTCTTCTTTCCAATCACATTTATAATCATAATAACCGACATTGTGACCAGAATGGGAAAAGTGCCCTTCCGGGCGATAAAGAAAGATCTCCACACACCCCTGAATTTAATGTTTTGAGCTACAGAAGTCGTCCAAAAACAGCCATCAAGATAACGCTCACAGTCCAGTCAAACAGCAGGTTATTAGCTTGACTGAAGCAGAGGTTGCTGTCAACAGGAGGACCCTCTGTGAGGGGGGGAGGGGGCACTGAGCTGAACTTTTGGAGCATGCAGGAAAAGTGAGCTGCTGTCTGCACTGCTTGTGTTGGCATTTGTGCGGGAATGTGCTTGGATTGTACGAGCTGGCCGCAGCGTGCATTGAATTACACAGCGCTGCGACCGGCCGAGGAACTCCACCATGCAAATCTGCTCTCGATCAGCCTTTCTAGTATGCGCAAAGCCCACGCTGCAGCCCCCCGCGTTAGATCACAGCCAGGACTCGATATGAAGAGGAGTGCAAGGGGTTTCCCAAAATTCTGGAAAACTGCCATCCTCTATTTTCCATCTCCTATTGGGATACAAACCTTGTTGTCCCGGAGATGTCCAGGATAGTTTATTCAGAGTCTTATTGCCAAACAAGTTGACCACCTGTATAGACTATAGTTTAATCCCAGTGCAAATGACCAGGATGTAAAATACAGGCTTTATGCACAAACCAGGAGGGGGAATCCTGAAAATGTATAACTCAGTAATAAATTTATTTGAAGGTTTTTCATGACCAGCCTAGTGAAGCTCAGGTCCAGAATAAGCTTAGGTTAATGAATCCCAGTGCACTCCCTCGATTCCTCTGCTTTCTTTCAATCTCTGAAAGGCATTCAAAATGAACAGCCATGCAGCTGGCCCGCGGGCAGAAGCTTTGAAATGAAATTCCCTGAGCTGGCACACACAAAACACAAACAGTGAGCAGCAAATTTATCCTCTGCATTTAACCCATCCAAACACACCAGTAGTGAACACACACCAGGAGCAGGAGGACACCAATACTCAGGGAGCAGTGTTGTGGACGGTACCTTGCTCAAGGGTAACCTACAGGTCTGGGGTTCGAACCCACAACCTTCTGATCATGGGGACGAGTCTCCTCTGGGCCATCACTGCCCCTAAAGTGGTTCTACAGGGTAAGAGGGTGTATGCAATGGAAGAGGTCATTGCATCACTCAGGCCGGTGTTGCATAGTTGCACTCAGATCTGCCGGGCACGTGAACCGTTTTCGGAGCGTTTTCTCGGCGACGTGCACCAGACTGCGCGTGTGCGCGCTTTACCTCCGAGCCCACCTTGTGCTAGAAATAGTTTACGAACGGATTGAGTTGCGGTGCGCGTGCAGATCGCCTATCCTTCAGTACGCGGCTGTGGTGGGGGTCGTTGCAGCAAAGGGTTTGCCGGGGAGGGGGGCGCGCGCGCACGCTCACGCAACGCGGAGGGCGTCCCGCGTGCGGACGTGCGCGCGTGCGTGTGTGTGTGTGAGCGCGCGCCCTCTGCTTTCCCTCACGTCCGCGTCTTACCTGTGTTCTGCAGGGACAGCCGTCCTTTCTGGCTCGCCGCGTGGCTCTCGTGCGCCTCACCCGCGTCCGCGCCTCCGTGCGCGCGCGCCGACACGGCCAGCACGAGCAGCAGCACCGCGGTCAGCATTGCTGCTGCTGCAAAGAAAAAAAAGGCGCAGAGAGGGAGAGAAAGAAAGAGAGAGAGAGAGAGAGAGAGATAGAGAGAGAGAGAGAGAGAGAGAGAGAGAGAGAGGGAGAGAGAGGGAGAGAGAGGGGTGCTGCCGGACGGACGCGGGAGTTCAGTGAGCGCGGAGGCGCGCGCCTATATCTCTCCGCGGGCCGCGTGTCACTGTTTGATGAATCGGTGAAGCAGGTGTTGTCAGCCGCCGTGCCGCCAGCCAATCAGCAGCGCGGACATCCACGTCCAAGTTTGAGGGGTGTGTCAACGTGGGGAGAGTGTGTGCGCGCGTGTGTCTGTCTGTACGTGTGTGTGTGTGTGTGTGTGTGTGCGTGTGCGCGTCTGTGTGTGTGCGTGTGTGTGGGTGCGTGCAGGCGTGCGTGTGTGTGTGTGTGTGTGTGTGTGTGTGTGTGTGTGTGTGTGTGTGTGTGTGTGTGTGTGATATGACTGGAGGAGCAGAAGTTAAAAAAGAAGCCTAAAACACAACTCATGTCGAGGAATGAAATCTCTCACACACACACACACACACACACACACACACACACACACACTTATTGCCTTTGGCTGCACTTGCTTATGCTCTTCATGTGAGCGACTGGTGGGAATGGTGTATTTTCTGTGTAGAATTTTGTTTCACTGAAGTTTTGAACTAAAATAAAGTAAATGAACGCCCTCCAGATGCTGAATGACCAGAATAGAAAACCTGAGTAATTATAATACTTTAATAATACAGTCATAAGTCTGTAACTGCTATGAAAGCTAACTTTAAACTTAATAAAGTCTTTTTCCAACATCAGCTGCACGAGTCTGTTTTACTCTGCAAAATGCTGACAGCTGACACTAAGGCTTAATAATTGTTCATTATTATTGTTATTATTATTATTATTATTATGTGTTGTTGTTGTTGTCGTCGTTGTTGTTGTTAACCCATATGAGTACAATCAGCTGTATATTATACAAAAGATGTATGTTTCTACAACCAACAGTATATTTTAAAACTCAATTTTATACTAATAAAAGTGTGCCTGGTTAAAAGTTCTACTAATGAAATGTGTGTGTGTGTGTGTGTGTGTGTGTGTGTGTGTGTGTGTGTGTGTGTGTGTGTGTGTGTGTGTGTGTGTGTGTGTGTGTGTGTGTGGTGTGTGTAATTAATTCCCTGTCATTTATACTGCATACATCTGGTTTGGTGTTCACTATATCTAATCTAATTGATCTAGTCTAATGCAGGTATATAGCAGTTGCGATAACATGTGCATGGTTGTCATGTAAGCTTATGATAGCTGCCCTAATGTTACCCATATGACGGAGAAAACGGAATAAGTTTGATATGGATCAAAAGTGCAACTGCACTCAAATTAAACTTGCTTTTATTGTTGTTGTACTTTATTTGTCAGTGATGGTTGGGACACAGTTTAACCTATCGGTTCCATTACTCAAATGGTCCTTGAACAGAAATAGTCAAAGAAATAGTCAAAGAAATAGTCCCCTCGGTGTGAATTCGACGCATCCTCTTCATAAGGTCTTCTCTGTGAAATCTGCTAATGGGGCTCATATCCATCGAAGAACACCTGTTACACCATTTTTACACCACTTTTTTGTGGGTTTCTGTGTTATGGGTTGTTCTGAACTGGGGGTTATCTGTGGGTTCTTGCATCTGCAGGAATGCTCCTAGAAGAATCAAGTACTCTGAGCATCGCTCATGGTTACATAGGATTAAATGTTGAAAATTGCACTGGCCGTCATGCCTGCCAGGATGAGTGGATGCGCATGGAAATGAACAGAAGGTGACATTTTACACTGCAGCACTCTGGAAAGTCACTAATCAACAGGCTTAATCATCTTCTGCCTCTATTGTGTCACTCTAGCCCGTGCATGCCAAGTTCACACAGTGGAGAAAAGGGGACAACTTTGCTAATGGTTGGCAGAGATTGCATCATTCAAACCGCCCCCACCCCCCAAGGCAGCTGCTCTGTTCACACATACATACACAAAAGCCATGGGCATGTGTGCACATACTCACACACACTCACACACACATGCACACACACACATACAGTCAAATAGACTAATGAGTTCTGCCAACAGGCACACCTTAAACTACCCGGATGACTATGCACTTTCAGTGTTCTCCTGATTTAGAAAGCCATTACTACAGCTGCTGCCTGATGGCAGGTTTTAGGTCTGTAGTTTGAGTGATAAAGCCTTAATTAAGGCTCTAAACAGTTCAATATTAAGTTTTATCATATGCCATGTTCACAACTGACTAATAGATGCTGCATTAAGTGATTGGATATTTTTAGGCCTGTATAGGCTCTTTATCTAGGTCACTCTGTCTCATTATTTCCTCAGCTTTTGCATTCCATTGGTCCTTAAGTGAAATGTGTGTAGGCGGTAAATTAGCCCCATAATTGAGGAGAGATTTGAGCAGACAGCCAAGACCTTAATGAAGGAATGCTCTGAACATACCACTGAATATCTGCAAAAGGATTTTCTGCCAACTTCATTAAAGTTTCTTTTGGACTGGACTTTAGCAAGAACCACTTTTACTTCCCTTTCAATGGAGTGATCTTTTGCTAATTGATGTGTATGTAGATTGTGAAGAACCGTTTTTGATTTTCCTCCAGGTGTGATGCCATAGCAGAACCATTCCTCTAAATCTGTGGTTCTCAAACCGATCCTCAGGGAACCCCACATGGTCCAGACTTTATTCTGACTTGCTGCACATAAAAATAAAAAAGAACTGTGAAATATCTGAATATACACGACAACTGATTTGAGAACCATTGCCCTAAAGAACCAATCAGTAGTTGTTTGTACAACAAAACCATTTCTGAAAATGAAACGGAGGAAGGATGAAGGCTGGGAGAAGACTGACGTTTTTGTTAGCCATTAAAAGATTCTTTACGCAAGAGTCCCTTTTTTCTTCATGGAACCAAAAGTGGATGCTCTACTCCATTCCCCGAGGGCCTTAATTCACCAAAGTTTGGAAGTTCCTCTCCTCAAACATATTAAAGCTGGGAAAAAACAGGTGAGCTGAACCAGGTATGTCTGAACAGGGAAATCACCAAACTGTGCTGGACACAGAGCATCCAGGAATAGAGCTATATAGCATCCCCCCTCCTTTCTGGGCCTTTTTTTGGAAGTCCAGTATAAATGTTTATATCAGTTAAGATATTTATACCCATTTCCAAGCCAAGAACCCCTTTGAGAACAGATTAAGAGCAGCACTCCTCTTGGAGATCTACCATCTACCTCCAATCCAAATATAGCCTCTAAAGATAATCACTATATGGCCCCTGCGGGTGGGTTACTGAGCTGTAGGTCTGCACTATGTGGGGCTGTTGACCGCTGGTCCCGTGATTACTGAGAAACTCTTCACTGCTCAGGTTTCTCGGAGGACTCTGAGTGCAGTTGTACACAAATATTTACTCCTCAGGTTTGCCTCTGGTGTTGAAAAGTGACTAGGGCTTAAGCTGTTAGAACAGTTTCACATTTTATGAGGGTGTCGATGGCCGTCCACCCACCAAAGACACCCTCCGGTATAAAAGCCCAGGATTGTAACTGTTCATTAAAAGAGTGGGCTGGCCACAGTCTCTGCTCTCCAGGAAAAGTTTCAAGAAACGATTTCACAGCTAGGGGAGGCATTGGCTCCTCTTGCCCACACTCTGCTTTGGGAATGTTGGCTTTTGACAAGGTGTGGTACTTCTGAACAGAAGTGAGAGCCTACAAATAAAGGGACTGGAGTTGAAAATGTCCACATCCTTTGATTTTTTTAATTTAATCCTGCACAATGTATCACGGCATGACTTTCTTATAACCTCGTGGTTTACACTCCAGGTCCTGGGAACCTCATGCACTAAGTTTGTTTGTTTGTTTGTTTGTCTGCTCCAAAACAGGAATGACTTGGCCTTCACGAGCTGAATTAGGTGCGTTTGGGAGGAACTCCACACAATTCTATAGCTGAATGGGCGCCTGTGTGAGTCCCCGCCCACGACGCAGACACACCCACGGTCTCGACCAATCAGGGGCGGGCTGTGTCGCCGCGGCTGAAGGAGCACGGATGAGTGTCGGACGGTAATTTTAGCGGCGGTCAGAGCCCGTGAGCAGCATCACCGCGGGAGAGGCCGCCGATCAAGCTGAAACACTCACAATCACAAGCATTTCGGCCAGTATGATCACACACACACGCGCGCGCACACACACACACACACACACCACCGATGTACGACAGACCGGGCGAGTATGCAAGAGTGTTACCGGATATTCTACATAAAGCATCATTTCATTCTTGAGAAAAAAAAAAAAAAAAAAAGGAAAATCACTGGAGAGAGGTACAGACAAATAGATTGAGAGATAGACAGACTGACAGACAGACAGATATATAGATAGACAGACAGACAGACAGATAGTGAAAGAAAGAGACACAGAGAGAAAATGAATAGATAGATAGATAGATAGATAGATAGATAGATAGATAGATAGATAGATAGATAGATAGATATAAAAAGTGAGAGATAGGGTGATAGAGAAAGAGAGAGAGAGAGAGAGAGATGGATGGATGGATGGTCACCCTGGCAGACTGACAGAAAGAAGAATAGAAGACAGATCACTTAATGCTGCAAAATCAACACATAAAGTGATTGGATGAGCTGGTTATGAATTCTGTGTCTGACGCCTGAGACGCTGGGTGTTTCACAAAGCAGGATTCCTCATCTTAGCCAGAAGACTAAAGTTAACCCTAGAACTAATCATACATGTAAGACTACAGGTGTAACCTTGGCCCTAATCCTCAGTTTTGGGCTTTAATTATGAGTATGATTCAGAAACCCTTCTTTCTGGAATGCCCCCTTTGTTTTAAGGTAACTCTGAAACCTAAAATGTATTTTTAACCCCTGCAGTGGTGAGGTATATGCAGCAGATTGTAAGATTAAATCTTACTTTTATTTACAGCTGTGTTCTTTAGATGGGGCAGTGGTAGCCTTGTGGTTATGTACTTGACCCCATGCTCGTTAGGTTGTGGGTTCCAGTTCCAGACCAGTAGGTTATCCTGAGGTACCCTAGAGCAAGGTACTGTCCCAAACATTGCTCCAATACTACACTGTGTGTGTGATTAAATGCAGAGAAGCATTTCATTGTGGTTCACTGTGTGATGTGCTGTGGTGTCTTCTTAATGACAAGTAGTCCGTTTTGCTGGCTGTTATTTCACCATCAACACTACAGAGGACGTGTGCATATCTTGTTGGGGGTATGGGAGTAAATAAAAAAGGCTATCAGTGTAGGCAACCTCTGGTTCCTATCACTACAATTATGAAGAAATCTGGGTCTGTAAATTTCAAGCTATTTCATATGAAATTCTTGTAATAACAGGGCCTGAAATATAAAGAATTGTACTTTGTACAATACACTTGTATTGCCTTATTCTGAAGACCTCTGTGATGGTAGTGTTCGGATAGTGGCTGACACAAAGAAGCTAGACTGTTTCATCAGTCTTGCTTTCACAGATGACTCACCTGTGAGGTTAGAAACGAATTCCTGTACGTTGAAGCCGATCTCTGGCGTTAATGAACCTGCTGCAATTTAATGACTCAGTGAGATTGATAAGCAAGCTAGGTAGTGGAAGGATTTTCTGTCATCGCAGATATGTACAAGTGCCATTAGCCACCATTCCAGAGGAGAAACAGAGGGGGGAGAGAGAGAGAGAGAGAGAGAGAGAGAGAGAGAGAGAGTGAGAGAGTGAGGGAGAGAGAGTGAGTGAGAGAGTGAGAGAGAGAGATAGAGTGAGTGAGAGAGTGAGAGAGAGAGAGAGAGAGTGAGAGAGAGAGAGAGAGTGAGAGAGAGAGTGAGAGTGAGAGAGAGAGTTGAGAGTGAGAGAGAGTGAGAGAGAGAGAGAGAGTGAGAGAGAGAGAGAGAGAGAGTGAGAGAGAGAGAGAGAGAGAGAGTGAGAGAGTGAGTGGTAGAGGGGATCATATTTGTCAGGGTTTTTTTTTCAGGATCAGTGACGGAGGAGAAAATAGCCATGATGTACACAGCCCCTGATTTATGTTTGTGTTGATGTTGTTGTTTACATGGCCTTAATTTTGTGTGTATGCATATACTTGTGTGTGTGTTTTAATGTGTGTGTGTGTGTGTCCTGTTGTAAAGCTGTGTCTACTGTGCTGGTGTACGAAGCAGCCCGTTTGAAACATGAAAGCTCACTTTGGTGTATAAACTCACCTGACTCGTGAAAAGAGCACTTTTTTATGAGTAGAGCTCACTGGTGCCAAACTTAGGGCTCTCCTTCCAAGCAGTGTGAAAATAACACTATGGTTTTATTGACCACAAACAATGTGCTATTATTTAGCGTCTGTTTGCCATGATTTGTGCAGCAGCATTGTTCTGGCAGTGGAGAAGGGAGCTGTGCTTTTCTTCAGTGTGGCTTCTATCCTCCTTTCAGCACAATGGTTTCAGTGTGTACGCTTCTGTGTGTGTAAAAGAATCTGATAACTGCAAAAAAATCAGGTTCAGGGTAAAATTCATCCAATGTCCAGAAACAATCTGGGTTTTTCTGTTGGTCTAAAAGCTCCAGGTGTGCATAGGAAGCACTGGACTCTAGGGTAGCGTTCATAAGATCACACAACAAGCTTTTCACGACAACTGACTTAAACCCATATAAAGATTTATAAAGGCTAATTCCAACAAGCTTCAGCCACCATGACACTTCCTGAGGTGAAATGAAATCAAACCTGACTGAAGCAGCTTTTACGACAACTGACACTTGTTGGAATAAGCTTGATAAATGTTATGGTATGTCAGTTGTCATAAAAGATTTATGTCGGTATCGTGTAGCCTCATGAGTACTGCCCTTCAGTGGAGCGCTTCTCATATTTCTTTCTAAATACTTGACGTATGCGTGTCTACAGTTGCAAACCGCCAATAAACACCCCCAAGAAGAAGCAAGTGGTGTAAAATTTAAACTCCTTTCCTTTTTTGTGACACTGGCTATGTGAAGGCCTCTGTAGGGGAAGGTCAGATTTGTTTTCCGAGTCCTATTCCTTCCAGTAAAGCGTATCTTCAGACCACTCTTTGGTGGATCTGGTCTACACATCAGGTAAAGAAGTTTGTCCACGCAAGCCTGAAAACACACTTTGTGCGTTTTATCTGAATGAAATTAATTATGTGGTTTTTAATGAAAGGATTAATGAAAGCCCCTTGAGTGCTGGGATAGGCTCCAGCAAGTCCTCGAC
Source organism: Hepsetus odoe (assembly GCA_017165825.1). Lineage (NCBI taxonomy): Eukaryota > Metazoa > Chordata > Actinopteri > Characiformes > Hepsetidae > Hepsetus > Hepsetus odoe. Next base: position 22,259,379 of record CM029372.1, on the reverse strand, counting down.
CCTGGTTAGGATAAGATGGCTGGATGGATGAATGGATGGATGGATGAATGGATAGATTTTTGGATGTAGCTGTATTACTGAAAAGATATGAGTGACTTTAGTTTTTTAGCAACACTTGGGTGTTTTGGCTTATTGACCACTTCTGGGGTAAATTGAACATTTTTCACTAAACTATTTCTTTAGGGTTTAATGCACAGTTTCTGGGGCAACTCCTCTACATGCTTATTATGTGTTGGAGCAGATTTAAAAAAATGGAAATATAATATATAAATTTAAAAATAGATAATATAAAATTAGTATATAGTTTTAAGCATTTTTTATACTTATTTGTTTATTGTCACTTTAGCCTAGGTGTAAAGTTTACTATTTCCGTAACAGCTTTTCCATGTGTGCAGAAATAGACAACCGAATGGAAGCCTATCTATGAAATATACTTCTGGTGAAATCTGGTGAAGTCGGTATTTACATAACAGTTAGAAAATGAAGGTGTTATTGTCTTGCATGTAAACACACTCAGTGAGAAAGTGAATCGGAAGCCTGGTGACGCAGGCTTGTGGCCCCTCACCTTGATTGCACTGTGGACGAGAACAGGGTTGATGTCATTCTGTTGTGTGTGGTTTGAGGTTGGGCACACTCTGGGCACAGAGATGGGACAATGGCTCATCCTGGCATGGCCCGCCCACATAATGAGCCTGAAACTGGGAAGCGACGTGGGCTCCATGGTGGGTGGCACAAAAGTGTCATAGCCTTTTGGCCAGATAGATGAAGGTGGCCTCAGCGGTGGGGGTTATTGAATTGTGGAAAGTGTTTATTATGTAAGTAGGTTTGAGGAAAGTGGCAATGTAGCTGAAGCCTTTTCTGGGCTTTGCTGCATTTCACCCCATCCCGTGATTCTGGACCTGGAGATGCTATATTTGTCGAGGTTAAGGGCCAAAAATGATCAGCCAATGCAATGTGACACACTTACTCCTCATTAGAGCTGAATAGCATATTGTGGTGGGCTGGAGCCCTCAGCAGGTCATTAAAACTTCTCTTTTCTGGCTTGTTTACTTTTTGTTTAATTAATAGATGATTGCATGCCCTGTGACCCACATCCAGTGATGATGTAGCCAGTGGATTGAATATTAATTGACAGCGCTCAGAAACGCACGTAGGGTAGCTGTCTCTGTTTCTCGGCACCCCTTGTTCCTGAACTATTATGCTTATAGTGATAGTGTGGTTGTGTGCACTGTGTGTGAAATGTTCTACATTGATGTTAAGATTTCAGAATTGATTTTAAGAAATTATTATTATTATTATTAAATAAAGTATGTGCTGCTATTTTTGATAAAACAGAATTTGTTGGATCATCATATTGAGGACCATCATATTGCTCCATTTTTTATCTTTGACATTCAGGAGATGGCTATGCTGATTTGCTTAAAGTTTCTTAGTAGAAATAGCAAAAGAAAAAGATATGATATACTTCTGGCCCAGAAAGGAGAAAATGTCCTTCTCATTTAAAAGATCTTTGGCATTTTAAGAGTCCCTCTCATAATCTTTACATTACATTGCAGGTTCTTCGAGGTAGTCATCTGAAAATTGGCTCCATTATCAGGAGATCGCAAGTGTGAGCCATCCTTGATTTCCAAGGGAATCTAATTGGCCTTTCTTTCTCAAAGATTGCGTAGGATGGCCCTCCCTCCTCCCCCATCACCCACCACAAGGCTACCCCACACAGGCATCTGTTAGCTGATGTAGTGGAGAGACCGCTAATGTTGAGCTCTCCAATGACTTAACATTTCTGGCACGTCGAAAAGATGATGCCATTTTGCTTGACTCAGTGGAAGCATGGCTAGCCATTACCTTCCCAGTGTTGTTTGTATCATGTAACTGTGGTAGAAGTTGACAAGAATGGGTAACAACTGAAAAAAAATAAAAATAACATGATTTGGGAAAATGAAAATGGCTCTATAGCATCAAGGAAAGAACCTTTCTTGGCACCTTTATTTTAAAAAGTTGAATAAAAACGTTATTTTTTGGATTTATGTCATTATTTCAGCTGTAGGAAACATGAATAATATAATGTTCCAAAAACTGAGTACATTGTGTGACCTGAATTAAGACCGCTACAAAGATTACTGGGACATTTTGCTCTGATGAAATATCTGAAGAGCAGGACAATTCAGCCAGACAATTCCATCTGACCTACAGAGACATTACAGAGAATATCAGTTTAGATTTTTCTCCTCTGTGGGAAAAATGTAGCTTCAAAAAACGCATCATTGCTCTTATCTGTTGTACTGAGTAAATGTTATTTTTTATGTTATTTAAAAAGACAAACCAAATGATCAAATCAAAGCGAACTCATGAGTCATGATCAGCAGAATCAGAGTGGGATTTACAGCTCTGTCTGCTGTAGGTCAGGTTGGTGGCATGTAAGACATGTGTTAGTGGAGTACACCTCCATGGAGGATGTGACCTGTAGAGTGTGCACATGTTGATCTTGTGGGGGGTTGGAGGGGGTGTGGGAGGTGTTCATCCCGGGACAGGAAGGGGCAGGAAGACCATTCACAGATGGTCTGTTCCCTCTGCTGTCCTGCTGGGATCCAGGGCAGGGGTCTGTATCAGCTTACAGCACCTTTTGTTCATCAGCATGGCATTAGACCTCTCCTCCTCCAAATTGACATTCTCACCAAACACACACACACACACACACACACAGACACAAACACACACACACACACACACACACACACACACACACACACACACACACACACACACATGCAAGCATGCATGCGCATACCTGCTCACACAAACACACACACACACACACACACACACACACACACACACACACACACACACACATGCACACACAGCAATAACAATAGCATAGACAACAATGAATGATTTTTTCCTGTTGTTTTAGGTGTGTGTGTGTGTGTGTGTATGTGTGTGTGTGTGTGTGTGTGTGAGTGGGAGTTTATGTGAGAGAGAGTGACAGAGAGAGAGAGAGAGAGAGAGAGAGAGATTTAAGGTGTGTGTTCTCTGAAAAATGCATTGTGCTCAGTCATGACATGTTTGACTTCTTGTGACACTGCACTGCATGTTGGCTCATTTCTACCTCTGTGGTCATCTGATTTTGTATGAAAGTAAAAGAGAAAAGTTTGTATATGTGCATGTGGTGATTTGCACCAGTTTCCTCCCGTTTACACCAAAATACCTCTTTTCCATTGAGGCTAGCTGGGCAACAGAATGTAGCCTCTGAGTTATAATTATTTCCAAGATAAAGATGCATAATTAAATGTTTAAGATATAAACAAAGTCATTGAGAGAGGTTTGATTCTGGACAATCCCCCTGAGGCAGAATTGTTCATGATGAGAGTGGTGGGAACCAGACGTTTGAAGAGCTTAATGAATAAGAGCTCCTTCAAAAGAATATAAAAAAGTAGTTACAAATATGGTTTCCAATGCTGAGACTTTGTTTTATAGTAGCGTTAAAAAAGATTTGGTCTAAAATGTTTTTCTACGGTGAACCATTTCACATCAGACCCTCTCTGTCTGACTGAAATGCACAGAAATGTTGATTTTTCCCCTTTAGCCCACTTTATACAGATCAAATGATCGAATTTATGTCAAATCTGAAGTTTATATCTGTAACCATCCATTATCTGAGCCGTTTATCCTAACCAGGATTGTTTGGACTCCTGGAACCTATTCCAGCACTAATAAGGTGACATGTGGAGAAACACTCTGGACAGGTTGCCATCACAAGCAGAGATACAGACAAACACACTTGAACACACAGTTACATCTAGAGTCGGGTTAACACTTTCAGTTAACCATACATGCATTTCTTTCGGCCTGGAAGGAAACTGAAATAATAAACTTTACACTCACCATGACTGGGAATCAAACCCAGGACCTTATCACTCTACGGTGGCAGCTCTATATATGATGTATTACATTCCCTCAACGTGTAATATAATATAATATAATATAATATAATATAATATAATATAAATTATATGACATGTCATTTTATTGGAAGAGTTTATTCCTGCTTCTACTTCTTTCTCTGTGCATCTTTGGTGCGTGCCTTTTCTCCCATGTCTGAGTCTATAAGCACTTTGAAAGGCTGACAAAAAGCTCTGAGAATAATGCAGGAATGATAAAGGTGCTAAGTGATAAAGGCATAAAGACATCCCATTTTTGAAGAAGCTGGAATGTTGTTAAAGTTTCCAAGTTTCCATAAAATACAGCTGCAACTCTTTCATCCAGTCAGCATAAGTCTAATGGACTTTAGAACAGTCCAGTGATATTTTTGTCTTACTCAACGCTGCAGTTTTTGTTTCTTTCAAAACTCCAAAAAGTTTTTTTTTTTCCTCACGAACAAATGTACCCTTGTTTTTCGCTCCTTGTTAAACATGTTTCTTCTATAGCCTCTGGCCCAGAAATAGTGGAAGGTGGGTCACAGTTGGCACTCTACTCTGCAAATGTACTACAACTACATTCTACTCATTACAAGATGAATATTTTAAGCTAAGTTGCAGGTTTTTTGTTTTTTTTTTTTTCAAAAGAAATGGGAAAAAAAATCATAGCAAGAGTCTATATGGAAAAAAAAACTACAGAGGGAATAATGCTTGATGAAGTTTTTCTTTTCTGTGCTCTCATACACTGAAAGAGCCCTTTAACTTTCCCACCAGCATGCTCTCTCTCTAATGCTGGCCCTGGCTGAATGTTTTCCATGCAAAGTTGTAATTTTATAATGGCTGGGAATTCAGCAAATTGATGTCAAATTCTAGACTGTCAAACTAGCCTGATAAGAGAGCAGACTGGCTCTGTATAATGATAGGTCAGTGGAATCAAACAGATTCAAAAATGTATCACGAGACACTCTAATGATATAAGAGCTCAATAAAAACTGTGGCATCCTCACAACAGCGCTTGCGATTTTGTTTACAGAGACTTTTACTGGGGCTCGTGGAAATTGACTCTGTAATCTTGGTCCCCCAGGTCTTTGTTGATGTTCTTTCTCCTGCTTGCTGGAACACACTGTCTTTTTCTATGGGGTGGAGATTTCGGACACCATGGCAAATGAAATGTACTACAAGGAGCTGCAAAATTGGTGGTAGTGGTAGGAATCCTGGGAATGTTTCCTTATAATTACCACATCCTAGGTGCCGAAGCTCATAACCCTCTTTCCTCATCTGCGCCTCTGCAATGGCCAGGAAAAGGTTAGCCCTCAGAGATACAAGTCCGTCACCTTCAAGATTCCTCAGAATGCGGCTGATCAGGCAAGACGGCAAGTTTGGGCTTGGAAATTTGCTTCAAATGTTTTGCAAACATCTATATACATATACACACACACACACACACACACACACACACACACACACACACACACATATATATATATATATATATATATATAGGCTATATGTCATACAATACCATAACAATCATCATTTACTTTAATATAAATATATATATAATTTTTTTTATTATCCCTTCAAATAAAACAGACTTTTTTTCTATCTGCCTTAAACAATCTCATTCACAAAAGCAGATGAGGCTGAAACACTTCTTATAACTTCAACTAGAACTGAGCGTGGATGATCTCTTGAAGGATGATCACTCTTATATATCTAAGTGCAATATTGTTTGTGACATCACAAAAACCGAAGAGAGGGCTGGGGGCCAGAGTATGCTGTACTTATTCATTTTTAGAAATAGAGTGAATGAGATTCCACAAATAATGAGTAAAGCAGGAAAAGCGTCTACTCCCAGCCTTGAGTCGCATGACCCCCTGACCTTGAGGTGAAAGTTCACTTCCTATCATTACTTGCTGCTGACAGTTTACACAGGAGTTGCTGCCCCACAGCAGATCGGCCCGAGGCTGTCGGAAGTGAACGTAGGTCGTAATGGCACGGGACAGCGACTGAACTGCTGCCCTTAATTATGCACGGCCACTTCACACATCACTTTTAATCTTTTCCAACAAGGTGCTTTCTGCCCATCCTGCTGCCCCAAAAAGGACTCTACCTGGAAGGCTCTTGATCCGTCCCACCCCAGTCTTGTCCAGAATCGATGCTGAATTCATTTTGAATAATGGAAACAATGTAAAAGAACTTTTTGCACATTTTTTAAATTACATTTATCTTCAATAAAAAATAAATGAAACATAGTCAGATGGGTCTGTGACCATAAGTGACTGCTTATGCACCTTGTACCTGGTAACAGCCTAGTTTTGAAGTGCCGTAGTGAACCGACTACACTTTTGTTTTTTATGTTATAATTTTTATCAACTGATCTTTTGATGTGAAAAGGACTATTTGTCATTGTGTAACACAGCAGGGGGCCGCTATATCCAGAACCCGGGGAGCAGTGATGGGGACAGTACCTTGCTCAAAGGTACCTGAGGGTAATCAACTGGACCAGGATTCAAACCCGTGACCTTCTGATCCTGGGCCGAGTCTCTAACCACTAGGTCACAGCTGTTGACTTTGTCACACTTTAGTACACTTTAATTGAACTCTTTAATACCTAATATGGCATTCGCTTTATACTGTGTTAAACTGAATATATGCAGCCTTTAATTGTAACTGCTGAAATGTTCCTGATGGAGTTAAGGCCAAATAAATAGTAAATATTCATAAACAGAACAATCTTCTGTTTGAAATGATTTCAGTTCAGAAGCCCAAGCTAGTGTTAGAATGTGTGTATCAGAGAAGCTCATGGCGTTGTGAGGGCAGTGTCAAAGACATACCCTACATACCCAACATACCAAATATGTGGTAATTGTTGTCTCCGGGCAGCCATCAGTCATTTCCTGCCTTCCAGTGTGGGGTTTACAGCTCCCACATTCTCACCCCTGTACGGCCAGGTGAATGTAGAACAGTGCAGAGTCACTACAGTCTGATTCTGACCTTAAAAGAAGCATCGGCAGAGAGGGATGTGTGTGGTTTTATTATTTGAAACAATCCTGGCTCTCTGATATGTTCTTAAACCTTCCCTCACCACTGACACAAACCAACAAAAACATTTATCAAGGCTTATTCCAGCACATGTCACTTGTCATAACAGTTGATGAGGTAAAATAAAATTCCAATTTATGGAAAGTTTTTTTGACATCCGATGCTTTTTAATATAAATGATTACAATTGTTTATAAAGGTTTATGTCAGTTGCCATGGGAGGGTTATGTATGTGTCTTGAAGCTTGTTGACCTCTTTAAAGGTAAATCTCATTATTTCTATTAAAATGTCTGCCTCTCTATTCTGTTTCTTTTCGTTTAGTGGATTGTGGTGGTGATAGGAACTGGGACTTAGAAAGCAATTAGAATCCCCATATGTTCTGTCCAAAAGTACCAGTGAACAGGTCCGAGTTTGAAGCACACGTTGTAGAAATAAGTCAGCAGTCAGAAATAAGGCAGCAAATTCTTAACTATTTTATGCAGTGACTAACGCTATGTGGAATTTAGAGGCACTAAACGTTTACGATGCCTGGTTCCTGTCACCACCATTGTTCTGATTCTTTTTTTTTTTCTCATCTAGAAAAGAAAATTTCTAACCAAGCCACTCTGAAAGACTGTTTACTTTGATGTCATTAATGCAGGCAATAAAATAACCTTTTGTGGCACCTTTAAAGTGTGTTTGTGTGTGTATGTGTGTGTGTGGGAGTGTGTGTGTGTGTGTGTAGGAGAGGCCATAGAGCCATATTGCATGCCTGAACTCTAGACTAGAAGCATGAAGCAAATTTTGTCTTAAGCAAGAACAGTGGTGCATGATTACATTTCAGACGGTTCAAATGAGTGAGGGAATGTCTATGCAGGGATGACTTTGCATTGTTCTGGCATTCTGATGATGGCGACATTGTTATAGAGTCTCAACAAAATGATCTACACAGTGCGTAATGGCATCCACTGCCCTTCAGTACCACAGACATTCAATGACATCATATAGGCCTACATCTCTGCAAAACAAAACAAAGCAAAAAGAAAAAAAAAACCTGAAAAGATGCCATTTCAGCTACTGGCTACTTTTGGCGTCAGCACGCTGCAATTATGTGATCAAATTCCAAATTCAGTGTTCACGTGTCGAATTTCCCCCACGCTCTGCAGAAGCTCTGGTCAAATCAGAGTTGAGGAACTGTAATCATTTAGCACACAAGTGATTATTTAGTTACAGCTAAAGAAAACCAAAAGCATCTCAAGTGAGTTGATCAATTGCCTGGCAACAGGCCTTTGGCTTGCCCCGTGGCCTTAGCAGGCAGTGCTGATGAGTTTTGATGCCACAGTAATAGAGGCTGCCCAAAGCCAACCTCAGACGTTAGTTCTAAATCGCATATTCCACTGCAGTTAGCCAAGTTTGCTTGTTGCCTAACGCCCTGCTTCAGGCCAGAGGACATGATCATAGCTGCTTGATAAAAATGCGGCACCATTTTTGTTTGCTATATGATAGCTAACTGGCAAAAAGCCTCATTTAAAAAAATGTTTACCAGAAATAGCTTTCTAGTATCTATTTCAGTGAATGTCATCTTTATCTTTAGCGTTAACCCCACTTTCTCTATCTCAGCCCCTTTCTCTGTCCCACCATCACTCTATTACTCTTTCACAGAATGTATACTTATATCATCAGTGCGGGCCTTTCTCTAGCGGGTTCCAGGCAGAAAGGAAAGCAAACATAGCATGGTGTTTGTTTTTTCTTTGTCGCATGTAGTTCAATTATCTCTTTAATGTGTTGTTTTAATGATCGCTTTGCTTATATCTGCTACATTTTGTACCTTTTCGATTGAAAAGCACTTTGAACGATGGCAGCGGATGAAAGAGGCTATATAAATAAGGTTGCCTTGCGTAAAAGAAAAGAAGACATAATCAAAGCATGGTGGCCATTTTCAAGTGTGAGTCAAAAAGCTGCAGGAGGGCATCATCCCTTAAAAATGAAAAGGGCAGCTGAGATTGTGGTGAGTGGTCGTCACATCATGACCACAGTATTTGATTCCATTTGATGACTGGTGGCAGCTGTAAAGTGGTAAAAGCTGCAGGTCGCTGTATCCAGACATTAATCAGCTGGTTAAGCAGGCTTTAAACATCACTCCTGTTTACTTTAACGAAGTGTTTAGTGTGGATAGGGAGGATTCCGAGATATCCAAGGTATCCCAGTCATACCAAGTTGAGGCCTGCTTAGCACACAGTATTTGAACAAATTCCCAACGGTCCTGTTTGACAAGCCTGAGGTTCACAGATGTGGCTTTTCAGGTTATACAAGAGCTGAGTGATTCTGAATGATGTTTTATAGAGCAATAAAAACATTGGTGCATACTGAGGCTTCACTGAGCCTCATACGCAGCTGCTCCACATGCTTAAACTAAAGACCCACACTGTGCTGAGGTGTGTGTGTTTATACAGTACTGTTTCAGGCACCTAAGGATACTGTGCAACGTTTTTAATATGAGCAGTAAACTTAGGGAAACCCTCATTAGTCTAATTATAAATAACATGAATACAACTAATAGGAATTTAATGCACTAATGTGTTTATTTAGCACTCACAACCCCAGTCTATTACTGTGGCAGTGGTGGTCTAGTGGTTAGTGACTGGGCCCCATAATCAGAACATTGTGAGATCGAGTTCCAGACCAGGAGTTTGCCCTGAGGTGCCCCTGACCAAGGTACTTTCCCCAACACTGCTCCCTGGGCACTGGATACGACTGCCTGTATGTGTTTTAATTGGAAAGAATACCTTTATGGTGGTGTGGCGTGGATTCCGAATGGCAAATTGGCACTTTCGCTTTCACTTTACTCCATATTCTCCCGCGCTCTGGTTTCCACCCACAGTTAAAAAACGTGCAGGTCAGGTGGACTGGAGATGCTAAATCATCAGGCTCAAGCAGCTAAGAAAATGAGTGAGTGAGATGAGCATGGTCCTAATTCTCTGCCAGAATGTTAGCAAGGATCGTGAGTTATAGAAGATATTAATCTGGTGGAAAAGTACAGGAAAACCACCCCTACTCAGGTCAAATGACGGAAATGTATCATCAGGGCGTGAGTATTTTTATGAGGAAATTTTAAGAGGAAATTTTGCTTTCATTTGGCTAATCTATAAATGGAAATGAACTTAGGGCACCAATAACCAATCCAATTTCAGGAGGTGTTTGACAGGCGTTGCACTGACCAATTGTTATGAAATGCTCAAAATTATATTGTCATGTCCATGTGGTGGATAATAAAATTGAGTGACAGTTAGGCTGCAGGTGGCGCTACAGAATAGCATTTTGCATTGACATTAAGCTTCTTACCTGTTTGATCTGAAGCCAAAGTTTTAAGCACCACGCATTCAAATTTGCTTAATATACAAATCTGTTTTCTTTTTAACAATCCTTTTTCCCCCCTTATTGTCATGATTTTGTTACCAACTATCATTAAATTCATGCTGAAATTTATAAACAATGTGTTTACTACAAGCAGCTAAAGTGAAAGTGACTATTTGTCATTGCTTACTTAGCACACAGTGAAACACAACCTAATGCATTTTTTAATTTTACCCATTAACACATGCAGCAGGGGCAGCAAAGTCCAACACGCAGGGAGCAGTGAAGGGGACAGTACCTTTCTCAAGGGTTCCTCGGGGCAATCTACTGGTCTGGGATTCAAACCCATGACGTTCCAATCCTGGTGTCAACTCCCTAACCACTAGGTCAACGCTGCCCCCTAAATACTTTTTTCTAGGAGTCCTTCTGAGTTAAATAGCTGAAAGTTGTTTTTGTCAAGTTCTTAAAAAAAGAACTTGTAGATCATAAATGAATAAATCAATTAATAAATACCAATGAATGCTGCTACATATGTGTTGTTTGTTCTCCGTGCCTGATAATTTATTGACGTCAGCAGATAAAATTGTGTATGGTTTGTTGCAGGGCAAATAGCATAGTGGATAGCAGCCTACTGGTAAGGGACACAAACCCATGATCTTCCAATCCCTAATCACTAGGCCACTGCTGCCCCTTTGGAGCTTCGTTTAAAAACATGCCTGCATCTTAAGATTACTTTCAGTAACTCGTAGCACACATGACGTGATTTTAACTAGTCCACCAAGATGGTACCAGTAGGTCTAGAGGCAGTGAGACAAAATGTAAAAAACCTTTTTTCAGCTGCTGCTGAAACCTTGCAGCTCATTTGTGATATTCATTATGAGAGTAACTATTTAATTCCAGACTTTCACTTTAATTATACAGGCTTACATCTCTTCAAAATAAAAATATAATACTGAAAACACACCAGGACAGCTATGATCGGCAACAACTATTGAAACCCACACACCGTAACTGAGATTATATTCTACAACAAAAGTACAAACACAGACTGTGCTGTTCTCACTGTCTTCCACTAGCCATAATACTACATTCTAAAGGAGTGTGATATTACACAGTGTATATATTTAGGATAAATTCTTCTGACATTAAATGTTTAATCTAGCAACATACCTGCAGTCAAATAGTTTTATACAGATCAGACACAAGTGTGTGCGTGTGTGTGTGTGTGTATATGTGTGTGTAAAACTGAGTCATATGCTTGAGTTCCATTGAACCCTTCACTTCATTAAAATAAATTTCCCATTAACTGAGAGGGCCATATTGGTTTTCTTCAAGAATGTTTGTGAGTCAGTCACTCAGTGCGGCCATCATTGAGTCTGTCATGAATTTCTGGACAATACACAGACAGCAAAGAGGCATGACGCTCACCTTCTTCATCTGCGCCGTCTATGTGCTGGAAATGACTTGCATACATTCTAATGGCCCCGTATGAGTAACTGATTCACCCTCTGGGCCACTCCATTAACATCAAAATTTTTGGCCAAACTTTTACATACCTAAGTAGAAATGACACAAAACTACAGTTTCTGTTCTTGAAACGTTAAGGTAGCTGGTGATAAAGTTCAATATTTCTTTTTAAATCTGCTTTAAAATGTACTATTTTTAAGTGAAGTTTTTCATTTATTAAGAGCAACTAAATGTATTCCGCTCAGAGTACTCCAACGCTACCCGACAGGAAGAAACCCAGCTCACGGTCTCATCGCATACATTACTTCAAGCATGATTTCTCACTGGACTGGGTCAGATTCCATCTTTATCCAGAACTTTCTGTTGGAATCAAGTCAGTATCAGTATCTGGTGCTGGCTTGGTGCCAACTCTACTCTTAAATGCTACTCTTCTAAGTGGTAGAATATATCTAGTGGTAGGATACTCGCCTATGGACCAAGAGGTCGCTGGTTTGAATCCCACCCATAGCACTACCGCCATTGGGTTCTTGATCAAAACCCTTAACCCTAAGTTGCTCCAGGGGGACTGTCCCTATAATTAGGAACTGGAAGTCACTCTGGCCAAGAGCGTCTGCTAAATGCCGTAATTGTAAACATAGCTAAATGAATTTGCTCACACACACCATGCAGCAGTGGGCAGCGATACAGCTGGTGCTTGAGGAGCACTGATGGTGACAGTACCATGCTCAAGGGTACCTCAGGGCAACCCACTACCCTCTGATTCTAGGGGCCTAGTCCCTAACTACTAGACCACCGCTGCCCTGAGTGCTCAAGGCTACCTCATGGTTTTTCTCTGTACTGCCTTCTTATATACGATTTATCACTAAATTTAATAATTGAAAAAAATAAAACACGTGATGTGCATAAGTTAGTCAGTCTTGAGTCAGTATTTTGACATCGAAAAGTAGGCCAGTGCATCAGTATTTTCTAGGCCCTTGGCAGCTATGAGGGGGATCTCTAACCAGTGCATGAGCAGTTTTCCAGAATTTTTATTTGTTCTTCCTTTTTCTTAACGATAGAAAAAAAAATTTCGGTATTCATCTTTAGTAGTATTCTCTTGCTTTAAAAGAGTGAGGGATCACTAGTTAAACGTGCTCAGTGAGCTGCTTAGATGAGCACAATGTTTTGAACCTGAGCTCAGTCAAATTAGCTCTGAGGCCTTTCAAAAAAAAAAACAACAGTAAGATATTTTAAAAAGCTCAAATGTTTGTAATTGACACATTGTATTTCTCTTTGCCCAGTACCTTAAATTCAGCAGATAAATAATGATCGTGCCATTGTTTATTAAGCTTGTTCCATTCCGATGATGAATTAACTTGGAACATTATTAGTCTAATTTGATCATGGGTGTGTGTGACCTAAACAGGGATTGGGCTCTGTCCTAAATCACACAGCATTCTGAATGGTGTAGGAAAATGTTGTCCAGGACTAGCTCTAGTATCTGAGTGGGAAACTGGCCCTATTAAAAAAATGTTTAAAAAATCGATATTTACATATACACGCCTATCTGCACATTGAGGGTGAGTGCAATTTGTGAATACTGCACAAAGTGTGACAAATTATTTTGAGGCCTTCAAATGTGGAAACAAAGCACTGATATAAGTGGCTCTGGATAAATGTAAATGTGCTGTCATATTAGAGATCTTGATCTTAATATGTTCTACTCATACAGTACTGAGCTAAAAATTTAAGGCAGGTGTGGAAAAAATGCTGTAAACAAAGAATGCTTTCAGAAATGGAAGTGTTCATCATTTATTTTCATCAATCAACAAAATGCAGTGAATGAACAAAAGAGAATCTAAATCAAATCAATATTTGGTGTGACCACCCTTTTCCTTCAAAACAGCATCAATTCTTCTAGGTACACTTGCACACAGTTTTTGAAGGAACTCGTCTGGTAGGTTGTTCCAAACATCTTGGAGAACTGACCATAGATCTTCTGTGGATGTAGCTTCCTCACATCCTTCTGTCTCTTCATGTAATCCAGACACACTGGATGATGTTGAGATCAGGGCTCTGTGGGGGCCAGAAGAACTGATGCTGGTTTGAAGGCAAAAGGTAGTAACACCAAATATTGATCTGATTTAGATTTTTCTTTTGTTCGCTCACTTTGCATTTTGTAAATTGATAAAAATAAACAATCATTATTTATATTTCTGAAAGCATTCTTTGTTTACAGCATTTTTTCCACACCTGCCTAAAACTTTTGCACAGTACTGTATATATTGATATGTAAAAACCTAATACAGGCCTATTTGAGATTTATTTTTTATTTTAAACTGTTTCTGCTACGTTTTCTCGGTATCATGTTGATTCATCATGTCATTTTATCAGGATTTAATTATGTTGCTTAAAACCAACTGGTTGTGAAATGGTGTTGGTTTTAGGGAAGGTGTTAGTTTATCCAAAAAAAAAAAAAAAAAGGAAAGAAAAGAAAAGAAAAGCCAGACGTGTGGCCAGAGTGTGACGAGCTGGGTCCCTGCGCCACTTGCTGTAAAAGCATCTGGAATGTGTCTGGGTCTGACCTCATATCTCCATCTCCCCCTCCGCTCAACGCTGGAGTGCAGTACCCCCACGCAAGTAAGAAAAAGAGTGTGGGACGAGCCAGCAGTGCCGCACATAAATGGAAATAAATACATGGAAGGCCTGAGGTTTCTTAAGTGGCCAGATTTTATGAGCGAATGATTAATTCTTCATATTTGGACACTTCTGCCTCTCCGCAGCAACATTTTTTTGCAGGCCGGACAGCTGGTACCAATTTTTGTACCCCAGCCGCATCGAGATCCAAGTGCATGTGTGTGCTTTCGTGGCTTATCTCTGTAGCAATTCCCTCCCTTCCTCTCACGGTTCGTTTATTATTAGCTCATTTCTTCTCCCTGTATTTTTAGTCACTCTCATCTCTGGGTCGTTGATGTATATGTGTGTGTGTGCGTGCGTGTGTCACAGCTGCAAACCATCAGCCAAGTCAGGACACCCTGCTGACCATCAATTTGAGTGTCTCTCTTAATTTTATTATTTGCTTAAAGTCCTGCTCTTCTTCGGAGACTGAGAGCCATCACCGCAAAGCCATAATCGAAATGTGGAGGAATGCTTCTCAGTCTTTTTTTGGCAACAATTGGTCCATGTGTGGTGCTCCGTTTTTGAGACATTCGCAGAAGACTAATCTGGGCCATATAAAGCTTGGCAAAATGAAAAAAACAGGCATAAATAAACTCAGAGTGGTCAATAGTTCTTCATTAAAACATCTTGTGGTGCAAAAAGGAGTGTTTCACATTCTTCACACACACATTCACAGCCAACTACAGCCTCCACAAGATTAAGATTAACCACGTGGATTAAATGTGTCTACACCTCTACCTGTAAAAGTACCTAAAATTCCACTGTATGACCTGCACAGCAGCACTGCTGTATATTCCTGAAAATCATGCTTTTTTGAATGCTGGATATTACACTGTTTACACGAAAACATTTACACTGTCTTCCACCGTTACTGAACCTTGCAAGAATGGTGTAGAGAAGTTCACCCACCTATTGGGAAACAGATTTGGGTCCCAACTGTGGCACTGGGACTGTTGCCCCTGAAAATGCGATTGATTACACTGGGCCCTTCACCTGTTGGTATGTTATGAAGCAGTAAATAAATATTGCTTATGTACATCTATTAGCAACGTGCATACTGCATGCCTAAAAAGTCGTAGTCGTCTTGAGCTATTCTGTGTATTTGTCCATTTTTATATACACACAGTATATCATACAGTGTCAGAAACCACAGATTACACAAAACTCAACACAGTTTGAGGCAAGTGTGCGTTAGTACATCGCTAATTGGTGGGGTGTGCAGTCGTATGCTTGAACATATGTTTTGTTGGTTTTCTGAAACCGCTTACATTTTACATTCATGGAAACATTCAATCTACTGTAACATTTATATTAATGCAAAATGAAATGAAGGTTTTATATTCCACCTATCATAACCCATTTTTACTGAGCATATTTATAAGTTAGAATATAATATAACTTTATACTATAAGTCCACAAAAAGCTTTATAGCAACAGTAAAACTGTACAAATCTGATTCACCATACAACATACAAAACACTGTTTATTGTGCAACAGTTTATGCGACCCTACAACAGTGAGGCTCATTCATTTAGGAAGTGCATTGATCTAAGTTAGCAGGAAGTAACTACTCCTCGATATTAGTCACCATGTAGAATATCGTTTAAGGTGTAAAAAATGAAATAATAATTCAGGAATGCTCAACTGGAAAAGGATATTTTTAGGATGAGTGTACATGTTAGTAGTTTTCATGATTACACCTTAACAATCTTTCTTTCCTTATTAGTTTTGCCTTCTCTCTTTACGAAAACCTTGCAAAAACCTTCCTCTGCAGAACCGTCCTCTTGGTAATGAAAGACTGTTTAAAAACCCATGAGTGACAATGGAGAGGAGTCGAAACCAAATCCTTGTGGAATTTGGTTTGTCCTGTCAAAATGTTTTTGCATGAATGGCATGTAAGTATGTCAGTCCAAGCGTAATCCTCTTGCGGCTGCTCTTTGCGTTCCATCAGGTTTTTTGCATACATAGACAGGCTACATTCTTCACTTTACATTTAAACCAAAGTTGATATTAATGGCTTTCTTTTGCCAACCACAGGACTGGCCTCTGGCTCCACAATTCAGCTTATGCTCAGTGAAATATTAGCTGGGAACTGTTCTCATGGAGCTGAATGTGTTGTGTGTCCGAAGATAGCGGTTGAGACAGAACGAGCCAGTGCAGTGGGCATAGAAACCGGCCAAAAAGTGTGTATATGACCAAGAAGATAATAGTGAGGAAGAAAAGAGATTTCTGGATAGAAACCAGACTTTATTGCCCTGTGGATGCAAAAAGGATGAGGGCATAAGAGAGAGAGAGAGAGAGAGAGAGAGAGAGAGAGAGAGAGAGAGAGAGAGAGAGAAAACAAGTAAGAGAAGGAGATTAAATTTAGCAGCCTTTACAGTTAAAGTAAACATGTTTGTAACAAGAAAATGACTATTCTTCCAGCTCTAAAATGAATCACTTAACTATGTTTTATATGATGTAATTCAGCACCGTTGGGCTGGTGGATTATGTCAAATTGATGTTTTGAAAAAAAATATCAACAGCATAAATTGCTCATGAAGTAATTGCCAAAAAATATTTAAAAAATATTGGAAAGGATTTTATTTTTTGGCCCAAACTGGTGTCTGATATTATCTTGCCTCTGTTCAGAACTAAACTCACTGGAGTACTGCTACCATCAGCCCAAATACAGTAAGAATGTAACCACAATTAGCTCTTCTCACAGCATTCTGTATTTGTCTATACTTTGTATCACACTGACTCTTAACTCCTGCATCAACAGAGTTTTTCATTAGAAATTCAAAGTAGCAAAGGGCATTGCTAATGACTGGGCTGAAGTAAAGATGGGAAAATAGTGGCTGGAAGGCAGGCAGCCTGCAGAGAGCTGGACCTCTCTGGCATATGCAGATCGGCAGTGTGTTCTCATTAAAAAATATGAGAATAACAGTTCAGAGCAGATTTGTCAGGCAGGGCATGAAATGTGGTGTAATATCATATTTAATGGATGGTGGGCATAGATTTAATTTAGCGAAATAGCTCATGCTAGTGTGAATTTACAATTGCTGCCGAAATAGTGATGAGGCTGAGATTTTTTTGAGCTTTATTCAGAACACATTCCGTTTTAAACGAAAATCAGGACAGAAAATAGTCTTTGTCTCAACAGTGACAATACTAAAGGTTAGTACTAGCAATATTAAATATTATTGGAGCACCATTAGTATTCTCAAAAGAGCCACCCCCACCCTCTTTCTCATATTATGCTTCCAAAAAGTCAGACTTTCTTGTATCTTTTAATGCGTTATAAGAAATAATTCTCCAGGTGCCTCACTTTCAGATCGCTTCCCTTGGGATCATTTTTGTTTGCTAAGACACACAGTAACTTACGTATAAATCATTTAATAAGAACAAATTTCTTTGTTAATTCATGTCCATATCAGTTGCAATCCTAGTTTGCATGTACTGGACTCTTTTTTTTTTTTTTCCCACTGCATCCCCACTGGAATGCAGGTAGGTGGAAGCTACTCCTTTATCAATCCTAATTCTTCAGGGAGTTCGTCTAGTATACAGGCCTGCAGGCCCCTGCAGGAGTGGGAATGGCAGTTGCTAATGATCCATAAACACAGTGGAACAAATGGAGCACAGTGTAAAAGCTAATTTGGGCTCCTAAATCATCACCCCTCTGTGTGACAGGCCTGCCAACCATTAGCCAGTAGACTCCGAAAAAACGGGAGTGTACTGCCAGGGCCGAGAGCATTCGATGCATCTGGCCAAGCCCAACATGGGCACGACGCCAGCCCCGTTTGGAGAGCTGGCATGCAGCGGCAGCTAGAGCAGTCCTGGCTGGGTGTGCAGGAGCCACGAGCTGCGGGCACTCTGAGCAAAGTCACAGGTACGTCACCGGCAAGAAGCTCACCGTCGCGAATTCACAGGAATTCACACTCAAATATTTGTGAATAGTTATGATTCCTAACCCTGATTCTGCACTTTTAAAAACAAAGCCAGAAAAAAAGTATTTTGGTTCCCCAGTGAACCTTGTTAATGTACCACTGTGGAAAATGAACTGTATGGACATAAAGCAACTTTTTCAAATTTTCATTTCAGTTCAAGTTTACATGAATATATAATGGAAAGGTTCTATACCCATGAAAGGTTTTTCCTAGAACCATACATCTAAGCTTGGGCCCACTAAGCCTTTATTTTTATGAGGCATGCTAGGACAGTGGTTATAAACCCCAGTCTTGGGAACACCCTACTTTGAACAGGACCGAATGGGTTATAGGGATGGATTTAGGGATGGTTTGCCTTTGCAAGCTGATCACTAAGCCTGAATGTTTATCATTCCTTTTGAGAAAAATAAAATTAGAACTTGCATGTAAATGTTGTTAGGTTATCTCATCACCAGGCTAATCTTAGTGCTAAAGTTTGTTCGAGTGCATGTACATGAATAAATATTTTTTAGCAATTGTTTTTGAGTGTATCTATGCCCTCCCAAGGGACTTTGAGGGACTTGGCAATATCTTCTCAAGGTCCATGTCTTAAGCAGGATGCAGGCAAGAAGGCAAGGCATACACACCAACACACAGACACACGTTCTTTGCCTTGTGTCCCGTATCACATCACCCTGATGCAGTGTAGGTGCAAACAGGTGCAAATTGTATATCTCAATCAAAACGCCTAAAATCCTCATGCCTTTAGTACATTTAAATTATTAAGGAGGGTGAATAGAAATGAGCTTTCTGTTGTTCGTCCATGTAGATGTTTGCAGAGAAATTTCAGCATGTGGTCTGAGATAACCTTATAATGAAAGGGCAAAGCTCACAGGACCTGGAACAGAATAAATGGTGAAGCCATAAGCCAGTTCTTTTTAGGTATAATTTGTCAGTAGTTTGATTTATTAAGGAGGGCAATCTGTGTGGGGTTATTATATATGCCATCAGTGGAGGAATGAATTGCAGAGGCAGAACTGAATGCATGTCCTTCCTCTGCAAATCTTTCAGACTCTTATTCATTAAGCGCTCCGTTCTGATGAATGATTCACAGAGTCTATGTTCGGCAGTAACTCGACACTGAAACATGAAAACGGACTTGGCAAAAGCATCACAAATACCACATCAGGCCTTTGAAAACCATAATTGTCGGTTACATTTTTCAGCCTTGTTTATTTCAGAGTCTGGGGTTACAATTAAGGGAATTTGCCTTACAATTAGTGTGTTAAAAATAATAAAACAATTTACCTAAAATACCTGCATTTAGTGTAATGATTTGGACAAGCAAATTGAAATTACAATGTTTGGACACGTCGGTGCTCCATTAAGTTGCTTGAGTGATGGAACTGTTTTTTCCCTGATCAGGAGTAAATTGAAAAGCCTTTGCATCAGAATAAAGTCGATATAAGACTAGAATAATGTCCAGAGAGCTGAATCTGTTTGGTTTGTATTTATGGCGAAAAGATGACCTGCACCAAATTGTCATCACCTATTCACTTCAAATGTCCTGAGAGGGGGAAGACAAAGAAGAAAAGAAGATGAAGACAAGAAATAAAAGAAAAACAACAACAAGAAGAAAAGAAGAGGATAATCGGGGAGGACAGGGAGAGGGAAAAAAAAGAACAACAACAACAGCAACAAAAACAAGAAAAAGATGATGAGGAGGAGGATGAGGAACAGTTAGAAGAATGAGAAGATGAAGATGATAAACACATGAATAAAAAAGAAGATGGAGAAGATCGGTGATGAGAAGAAAAAAACAAAAGAAGAGGAAGAAGAAGACAATTATAATGATGACGAAAGGCAGAAAGAGGAAGAAGAAGAAGGTGATGAAAACAGGGGCAGAGAAGAACAGACATAAAGGCATATAAGAAGAAGAAGTAACAATAGTTGAAGAGGAAAAGGAGAAAAGGGAAAGAAACATACAATTAAGAAGAAGACAACAGAGGAGCTGGAGTAGAAAAAGAAAAAATAGATAAAAGATGAAGTACAACACCAACAGAAGGTAGACCCATGAAGACAAGAAGTAAAAGAAGAGATGAAGAAGAAGAAAAGATGATGATGACCTTCCATGCCACTTCTTGCAAACTGCTTTTGCAATTTTGCAGAATGGCCTTAATGGAAGGAGTTGCAATTTCTTCTTGTTTGTTCACTTGAGAGCAAATTGTGTCCACATGCTTCTGCTGCCTTACAGATGCACCTGGGCATCTGTTGCCTCAGAATACTCTCAGATGGTGAAACCAGCAGCGTACATCAGGCTAAAAATAGGCAAGTGTGTTGAACCCAGACGCCACTGCTTTGGCCTTGAACTTGTACTGCAGCCCTCGACTGTTTGGGCAAAGTGAACTAGCCGTTCATCTGTGTGGGTTTAATTTTACTCGTCTGGATCAACAACCCTGCAAAATCTGTTCTTCTTTCCCTCGAACGTGACACATGTGCTTGCAGAAGAAGAGAGTGAACCGCAAAGAACTGCTGCTCGTCCCACGCAACTCAGCCGTGAGACTGGTGGTGGTGATTTTGGGGGGAGGGTTGAGGTCTGGACCTGCCGTGCATGGCCACAGCGTTCTGCTCACGAAAAGCTCGTTCACATCGGGAATCTGCTGCTTCAAATCATTGATGGCAATTAGATGTGATTTATCAAAACCCATAGCAATGTAATGAGACACAGGCTCGAACCCATGGGGCAGCAGTGGCAGATGCGCAGGCAGGCAAGCCTTTTTAGTGCAGTGGGGATGGAAGATCCACAGCAGGGATAAAACTGTTTTTGCTGTTGGTCTATACTTGTTTTCCATTATGAGATTATAGCCAGTTAGTTCTGGGTCATTCCGCACTAGCTCATCAAGAGCCTGGCAGGAAACATCATGAGCTTCTCTTTAATGCACCGAACACATAAAATATACATTTATTATTTAACTGTTCAAATTGCTTACAAGAAATAAGGGAATAGTGTACACATTCAAAATCCAAAAATCTACAGAATTTAATTTAATAAACAGATCAACTTTCACATTTTTCAATTTTCAAATAAATAAATTTGGGCTGAACAATTTTTGGGCTGAAATGTATTATTTTTTTTCCATTGAAATTGCAACTTGAAACTTCTGCTTTTAATCAAATGCTACATTCTCAAACACTGACAAGCTGTAACTGGGGAGCTTTAATAATAATAATGTTTAATAATTTTGCTTAATTCGCTTTTCGTGGAAACCCTGGGCAAGTTCACGTGGAATGCCTCTATAGGATGGGAAACAACATTCTTACAATGTTCTGGTGCCAGAAACAGTTATTTGTTTGATGCCATATCAGAACCATGTACATAAGTGTGAGTGTGAAAAACCTTTGTAAGGTTTAAAGAACAGTGGTGGCCTAGCAAGGCAGCGGTGGCCTCGTGGTTAGGGAGTTGGCCCTAGGATCAGAAAGTTGGGGGTTCGACTCTCAGACTGGTAGGCTGCCCAGAGATCCCCTTGAGCAAGGTACCATCCCATCACTGCTCCCTGGGCCCTTTCTATTGCTGGCCCCTGCTGCACGCATGTGTGGATTAAATGCAGAGGCTGCATTTTGCTGTGTTTCACAATGACAAGTTATCACTTTCACATTATGGAAACTGGTAAAGAATTTATCAGAAAGTTTTTATATCTTTAAAACATTATTTACTCTTACACACCTGAAAAAAGTTTCCTTTATAGGATTGCTCCAGGAACACTTTGTAGCACCCCTCTAGTGTATAAAAGTAATTAATGCATATTATGAGTTAAAAAATGTTTCTCAATATTTTCATAAACAGCTCCCCTTACAGTGAGAGCCAAGTTCTAATCAACATCATCTCAAATATTAAAATAAAATAAAAAAAGAAAACACATATCTCACCAACCAAGCAATCCCATGTAATGGCAGGTTAACGAGGAGAATTATTTTTTGCTAACATGAGGAATGGCATCCTGCCTTAAAACGCCTACTATGTGCATTCGAATAACCAGGCCACTATCCTGATTCCACAGTCATTTGAGTATAGACACCCAGGGCCTAGTTTAGAAATGACTGGCATTCAGCGGAGCGCAGCAGCATGCCAGCGATGCCAGAAACTCCTTGCCGCCCGCTGAGCGCTCTGGGCGCTAGTGAATGTGTTCACTAAATCCCCAGCGCGTGGAAAGACAACTCAGATGTGCACTGGGCTACTGCTCGGCTCAACCCCCCCTCACCACCCAGCTCACTTTCTCAGCATTCCCTTCCAGTCCTGAATTGCAGTAATAAGGCTTGATTTCCCACATGCACGCGGTCGAGGGATGTGGAGACAAATTCCAGCATATATTTAACTGCCTCTAAAAATAGGAGCCCAATTGTAAAATTGAGGATGACCTCGGAAATGAATGTACCGGACAAGCGCTGCCTCAGGCATTTAACGCATTTCGGGACGGGACAATCTGTCACTAGTAATACATCGGCAGGAGCACAGTGTCAGAATTACAATCAAGTCTGTTCTCCATGTAAATTTGAATGTAGCAGAAAGTACTTTTTGCATTTGAGACCCCATAAGAATATGATATGCAGAACCTTCATTCAGAAACGGCTGAACTGCAATTTGCAAAGCAATGTAGTGAAGTGAAAGTGACTATTTGTCATTGTGAAACACAGCACAGCACACAGTGAATGACAGCGAAATGCAACCACTATTTTCACCCATACAGCACCCAGGGAGCAGTGACGGGGATGGTACCTGGTGGCCTAGCAGTTAGGGCGTTAGCTGCATGATCGGAGAATCGGGGGTTCAAACCCCTTCCCAATAGGTTGCCCTGAGGTACCCTTGAGCATGGTACCGTCCCCATCACTGCTCCCTGGGCGCTTTTAATAGCTGCCCGCTGCTGCATGGGTAAAATGCAGCGGTCCAATTTTGTTGTGGTTCATGTGTGCTGTGCCGTGACCTCGCAATGACAAGGGTAGTCACTTTCACTTTTTTCACCTTGCTCAAGGGTACCTCAGGACAACTTATTGATGGGGGATTCAAACCCACAACCATTCAGTCCTGGGGCCTGGTTCCTAACCACTTACCAAATGTATGTCTTATTGTACTGGATTTAGAGTAACATAACAAATGAGACATACAAAGATAAAAGATATGTAGTAGTAGCAGCATAGCTTATCCTTCCATTCATTATCTGAACTGTTTAACAAATCCAGGGTCAAGGACTCGCTGGGATGCTGAAGAATACCCAGGCTGCCCCAGGCGGGAATCAAACCCTGAACCTTCTTGCCGTGAGGCAAAAGCTCTACCTACTGACTTTTTGCCATGCTGGTTACTTTATTTGAAAGAGTACACTGTCCTTCTATTTCATATTAGGTGAGATGATCTAGCGGTAGGACACTTGCCTATGGACCAAGAGGTCATTCATTTGAATCCCAGCTCCAGCACCATTGGGTTCCTGGGCAAAACCCTTAACCCCGAGTTGCTCTAGGGGGACTGTCCCTGTAATCAGGAATTGTAAGTCGCTCTGGATAAAAGCGTCTGCTAAATGCTGTAAATGGAAATGGAAGAATAATGTAATCAATGTCCAGCTTTTCTTATATATTAAAGTGACTATTTTTGTCATTGCGAGGTCACAGCACAGCACACAGTGAACCACAATGAAACTGGACCTCTGCATTTAACGCATGCAAACACCATGCAGGAGTGGGCAGCTATGAAAGCGCCCAGGGAGCAGTGACGGGGACAGTACCTTGCTCAAGGGTACCTCAGGGCTACTGGTGAGGGAATCAAAACCACAATTTTCTGATCCAGGGCCAACTCCCTAACCACTAGGCCACCACTGCCCCTTATAGGTGGATAAAACCCAAGCTGTCTATATGAACAAGCCATACAACCATTTCTTTGTGTTTAATTTTTTTCTTAGTTGCACTGTAGTTACAGAAGTACATTGATTCCTAATGATGTTTTGACCCATAATGGCCCAGTGATTTGGCCCAGTGAGCAGGGAAGGAAACCTGCTGTGAATTTGTGTGGAATCGTGTACTATCCCCTCTATGAATAACAGTAATGTCCATGATCATGCACTTGCTTCTAACATTAAGTTTTGATGAATTACAAAATGGGTTTAATGGGACATAACATAACACAGTGTCTCTTCTGAACAGATTTTGAAACTTGCTAATAATTGTGTTAGTGTGCACTGCAATCACAGAGTAATTACGGGAGCAGAAATTTCAGTCAGCGGATTAATGTTGACATACTGCAGCTGGCAGCAGATTTGCTGCTTTTGGAGATGATTTGAGTCCAGAAGGCAAACCTTGAACACTGGATCTAACCTGCTTGCGTTCTCTTTATTTCTTTCTGCCAAGTTCACGGCGTTAAACAGCAACTTAAGCTGGTGGTGGTAGTGGGGAGGGGTTTTCTACACCTCCAAAAGACACAGAGCTAAATTTAACTTCTTATATCTGATCTAATCTAATCTAATTCCTGTGCCATTTAAGGTGGAACGTAAATTTAAATGAGAAGCTAACTTCAGCTTTGAGCAATAAAGTGGAAAAGTGAGTGAATGACCTGAAACTAACCTTCACTACATTTAGCATGCCGACTACTTTGCAATGAACCATTAACTGTGTTCAGCTCATTTATTAACTATCTCCAAAAAATGCCCAATCTTACACATTTATATGGCTGTGATCAAGTGTGTGACTACCCTTGTCATTCTGAAACACAGCACAACACAACACAACGAAATTCAACCTCTGCGTTTCACCCATACACACGTGCAGCAGGGGGCAGCTATTGAAAGCACCCGGGGAAAAGTGACGGGGATGGTACCTTACTCAAGGGTACCTCAGGGGAACAAAACCCACAATCTTCCAATCCAGGGTCAACTCCCTAAACACCAGGCCACCGCTGCCTGAGAGAACAAGTGCCCAGTGTGAGGACTGAACTCATGACCTTCAGATTATGAGACTGAAGTTTGAGAAATGGGATGGACTCAAGCACGCCCCCAACGACCCTAATTTGGACAAGCAGCCCGGAAAATGACTGACTGACTGACGGACTAGTCCTTAAAGCACTGCCTGGACTGGGATTAAACCCCCAACCTTCTGAATGAAGGGCCAATGTGTGTTCCCTGCGCCATCTTGTATCCTGTGCTTGGGCCTACTCTGTGGCTATAAGACATTCTTTTTTTTTTTTTACATAGGCTCCCAAAGCCAATAGCTTTGGGAGCCTATGTAACACATAGCCGAGGGTCTTGTACTCAGCTTTATTACCCATAAACCGAAGATACAGAATTCAGGAACCACCAGTATGCAAGAGAACACACGAGTCAATGACCGACGTTCTACTTTGACTCATTGGGACATATGAACCCTGCCCTAATGAAGCACACCTGTGCCCTCATGAGCCCATGTGTGCTCAGTCAGAGCAGAGTGCCACCTACTGTGACAGCCCCCAACATCTGCTTGATTTATTTCATAGCATTTCTTTTGTCTGTTTCCTTTAGCAGCTTTCAGTTTCCAGTGTTAAAAATTGCTTTAAAAAAACAGGTTCAATGTTGGAGGAAAGGTGGGGCAGTGATTTGTGCTGTTGCCCCACAGCAAGTTGGTTCTGGCATCAATTTCAGGTTCCTTTCTGTGTGGGGAGTTGTTCTTCATATGTTTCTCTCACAGTTTAAAGACATGGAGAAAGCAAATTGCCCCTAAGTTTGAATGTGTCTGCCCTGGGATGTTTCTCTGCCTTTTGCCCTATGAGTGCTGGGATGGTGCTCAGCATCTCCTGCGACCCTTATTAGGATAAGGGGCTCAATGGATGAGTGGTTCCAGAAATAACAGGTAACTTTCATTTTCACACCATGCCCACACGTTCCTTTATATTCAAACAACTAGGTTTTACAGTAAACATTTTTCCGTGACATTTTAAACTTTTTAGTTCAGTTGTGGCCAAGTACTTAGGGACTTGGCCCCATTATTGGAAGGTTGTGGGTTTGAATCCCAGAACAGTAGGATCCCTTAGGCACCCTTGAGTACTGTCCCCATCACTGCTCCCAGGGTGCTAGAACTAATAGTCCATTTCACTTCACTTAAAAGACAAGATGGAAAACACAGAAAGCTTGGATTTATAGCACAGCATGACTGCAGCAGGAACACTGGACACCTGTAGGAAGCTCTAATCCTTCTGATGACCTGGTTATGAAATTCTTGATTTCACACTTTGATGTAAGATATAACTGAAAGCAAACAAAGGTGAAAATGAGCAGATCATGGAGCGATGAGTGTGGCAGCAGGTGTGGATATGTGAAAAAATATCATTACCGCAGTACAGCATAACACACAATAAGGCAGTAATCTTCGGTCTCCGTTCGTGCTCTTTGGAGCCTGGGATTGGTGATCAAAGCATTTTCGAACATGACTCACTGTGTCTGTTTCTTGCTATAGTGTTAATGATGAAGCTGTTTGGTGTTTCAGCCGTCAGTGTTGAAAATCACATATGTCAGTCATTTTCTGTTAGTTGGAACTTTTGTCTTTAGAAAAACAGCAGGCCTCTCATTTCATGGCTTAACTTTAATTGCATTCGACAGAATCTAAAGAGATGGTCTACGCAAATATAAAAAAGAAAATCCCCAGATATAGGCAATCACTCAAGACAGTTTATTATCTGACATTTGCTTCTTTAACTCTTCACTGGAGCCAACAAGTAAATCCTTGAACATACTACATGGCTTTGCGAGTGGTCAGGTGACTTTACTATTCACATTACACACCTTGCTGCCTTGTAATCCAGAATCCTGCCATTGCCGTGGTTTACACACTACATGACTGATAAGCCACAGGGTCACACATTACAGTATCATTCACTAGGAGGAATATCCAGTGAGCCTTTCTGGTCTCCAAATTACATTTTGTCATGAAAACACCAGTGAGAAGTGACACAGAGAATAACATGAAAGCACAGGACGGGTTTATTTTCTTCCCCAAAAAGGAAAGTCAGCAAGAAGCAATTGATCCAAGCTGTTTTTGCTTTAAATAACAAATAAGTAGAAGAGTATGGAACTAAAAATAAAATATTTAAACTCCTCCCCCATTTTTCACCTCACTTTGCATCTTGCAGTCCCATTAGCTATTATTTTTCCACGTTGTAGTGTAAAGGTGGGATGTAGGCATGATTAGAATACAAATCTTACTTTATCCAATAAAACATAAAATATGAACCAAACAAGAACCCGGGACTGATAAACATAAATGCTGAGAACTAAGAGAAAACTGGATAGGGAGAACATACAAGGCATCAACACAAACCAATATCACCCGCAACAGAGAACCGGCAAAGTGAAAGTGACTATTTGCCATTGTGAAACACAGCACAGCACACAGTGAAACACAACAAAATGATTCACTGCATTTAACCCATACGCATCGTGCAGCCATTTCAGCACCCGGGGAGCAGTGTTTGAGACGGTACCTTTCTCAAGGGTACCTCTGGGAGCCTGCTGTTCTGGGACTCAAACCCACTTGCCAATCACGGGACTGGTCAGGTCTGCAGGGATAGGACTGGGGCGGGGAACTAAACAAAACAAAAGCACTTGGCAAAACAAAGCGCATGGAGAACTGAACACAGACAGGACAAATTGGAACCATGACGGTCGGGCCATCACAAATGTTCACTCAGCCCATCACAACACTTTTCACAATACTAAATTTGGACTCTGATCTGAATGTCAGCAAAAATCTGGGCTAAAATTGTGTGATCTAATCTTACCTGAAGTTTTGTTCTTTCTTCCTTTTTCATTTTATCCATCAGCTGGGACTATTTAATGGCAACCACCCTTTGAAAGGTAAAGGCTAGCACATGCTTCACCTCAGTCAAGTAAAGCACCAAATTATCATTTCAAACTGCCAGTAAGGACACATCTTTGAATGCTTCAACTCAGAGGAGAACACGATATGCCAATCCTTTCAGCTAACAGACTCCTGTATTAAATAACCTCATGCAGAGTGATGTCAGAGCCTCCTTGCCCACCCAGAGCAAACACGGCCAACTATGCAGTATAGGATTCATGGCCAATGATTGATAGGTTGTCTTATATATATATATATATATATATATATATATATATATACATATAATTATTATTATTATTATTATTATTATTATATATATCATTATATATTATATATATAATGACAAAAAACACAGAAGCAATTGGTGAATAACTTCATGTAAAGCTGGGATAGGTTGTGGCTTGTCAACCAGTTGGCTAAAACATCAAGAGCTTTGTATCTCTGGTGTTGTTGGTGGTCTCAGGGTAGAATATACATCTATGGACCAAGAGGATAAAATCCTGCCTCCAGCACTACCACCACCCAAGCATTGTCCCTATAGTTAGGAAAAGGAAGTCCCTCTGGGTAAGAATGGCAGCTGAATCCCACAAATGTATCTTCAGTGCAAGGGAAAGAAACAACATTGGCAGCTTGCTGATATTTGATTTTAAAACTTAAATTTTGAGATAGCAGGTAAGCTAGGTGGAAGTTGAGGCAGAGGAGGAGGGATTCTCCAAACAATTCAGATATGTAGAAATGACAGCAGATGTTAGGTTTCGCCATCTTCTCACTGATTGCATACACACACAGAGTGACTCTAGCACTCACCAAACTCAACAGCAAGGCCCTTCCAGGTCTGCTCATTTTCTATGTTGACAGAGTTACTTCAATGAATAGAAGTCACAAAATTTCAGAGTAGAAGCAGGGGGAAAGGGAAATCAAATAACAGCTCTTAGAATGTTTGGACGTTAAAACCAGAACATTAGGACAAACCATAATAGCTGGCTTGCAGACTGAGAGTTGGGTAACTGCAGAGACACTCACTCTCTCTCACTCCCCCCCCCCCCCCCCCACACATACACATATGCACAGACACACATGCACACACGCACAGTCACACAGCCCGTGATGTAACACCAAACATTTCTGATGAAGGATGAAGTATGTGCTTGTTGCAGGCCGAGAGGTCTATTTATACTTTATTCATCTGTTCCAGAGAGCACTTCATGTTTTTTGGGTGCTTTTTATAGTTCATTGCTACCAGCTTATAACAACACCTCTTATTGTCAGCTACATGACAAAACACACACCAGACAATACCAACCTGCTGAAAGTGTCACCTGAGCATTTCAAAGAGCCACAAAGTCACAAATCAATGGAATAAAAGCCTGCTGAGTAAAGTCATGAATAAAGTAGAGAATACACTCTTTACACATGCTTTAACAAGCAAGCTGATTTCACTTTCTCTGCTTTATAAGAGGTATTGGTTTACTTGCTGTTCTCCAAGACGTCTGGCTGCAGGCTGATAGGCCTGTAGATTGTGGTGTAAAATAAACAAACCATTATGTGAAAAGAGCCTCCAATTAAAACACAGAGCGACATAGAAATAGACACTACAATCATGATAGATTTCATATGGCCATTAACAACTGGATAAAATCCAGAGATGAGATTTACACTAGCTCTGCATTTTCTCTTTGAATTTTTAGGATCCCACAAAAGAACATTTTAGTTACAACTTTAAGTTGTATAGTTTTTGGACTGGTGACTTGTGCATCATATATACATTCGTATATGTCTAAAATGACTGTCCATACACTGCCTTCATGTATTAATTTAATATACTCCTCATGTTCGCCCCTGCCCACGCCATCTAAAGTCTCAGGCCTGCTTCAGAAACATCACATGTAAAAAGAATTTCAAATAATTAGCCAGATTTCCAGAGATAATGGAGCATGTCCATATATGTGTATGTTGAATAAAATATAGCTGCAGACTCAATCTTTTAGTCCGGTGTACCTTCTTTGGACATCTATCCAATGTCTCTATCGATGTTGGTACTTGGGGTCTTGCGGTTCAAATAGTTGGAGCAAACAATAAGATTACAGATGTTTCAAGTTGTAAACAACTCAGGGCTTTTGTGTATAGATATGTGGAAGAGGGATCAGGAAGGAAACCGAGTAAGATTGGGTCTGCTGGAAGTAGTTTGAGGTTGCAAAATGAATTACGGTAATGTAACTGAAATCATTTTGCCCCCTGGTGGCTACAATCAAATAGTTCTTACTGATTTTCTTAACTCCTAAATTTGAGCACTCTCTGATTGGTTTCCAAGCCCTTGTACCCTTCTTGGAATTCGTCAAGTTACCGATATCTAATTAGAAACGTCTGATGAGAATTCCAAAATGAATAGATTCCACATTTTAAGTCATACAAGGTCAATATAGTGCCTCAAGACTGTTGATTGTGCACACGCCAGTTGAGAGAAAGAACAATCAAGATGGCCTTGAATTTCCATGGTCTTTTATTTTGCTTTCCAGTGCACACCTCAAGCTCATCTCACCAACAGCCCTCAGTTCTCAGGCCATGGCCACCTCCAGCAATCAACAGCATATATATCTTAAAAATGGCTTTTGTCAGGGCTGTCTCCACGCTGGGAGAGTGGTCTTTCCGAGCAGAGCAGTAGGTCAGCAACTGTGGCAGGTGTTTATTGAGCCAGAGTGTTTCCTAAGCTTCCTCTGGAGGGTTTTATTGGAAGGCGGGTGAAAGCTGTCAGTTTAACAGAGGCAGCTTCTGTCAGCTGCCTAACACAGGAAAAAGAAACAGGTGGTGTGATGGCAAATCTGCACTCTTCTCTGTTGTCTGTGGTTTATCCTTTTATTAAACCATATATAAATAGGATCAATGGTGCCCTACAGAGATTTTGGAACATAAAATTTCGCCATTTATCTTGGTTATGCCGATTATATTATGAATAATACACATGCCATAATGATGACACCCCTAGAAATAGATAAACAATATATCCATATGCTTAAGTATATCACTCCATAGGAATTTACTTATGACTTATTTTGTCACTGGAATATATACAACCTTAAGTCATCCATCCAGAGAAAGCACAAATGGCATGAGATGAAAGGTTGAAAGCGACTCTTCTTATCATTGTGAGTACACAGCACAGCACAGCACAGCACAACGAAATTACACCTCTGCATTTTATCCATACACTCACAGCAGGGGGCAGCTATTGAAAGTGCCCAGGGAGCAGTGACAGGGACGGTATCTCTCTCAAGGGTACTTCAGGGAAACCAACTGGTCTGGGATTTGAACCCATGACCTTCTGATCCTGGGGCCAACTCCCTAACCACTAACGCACGGCTGCCCCAATTGTTGTTGGCCACAAATCAGACAATAGTTACTGAAAAGTCATTATAGTCATTATAATTTTCACTATCAAGGCAATAACTACCAAGCTGGAGCAATAGCAAACATACTTACAAATGCAAGTGAATGGAGAATTGGAGGTTTATTGGAACTGGAGTCTACGATCAGATAAGATATAAACAACCTTTCTACAATCTGATCTGAGTGGTCATAAAGAATGATTATTATTCTCTTTGTGAAGTATGGTGGTGGATCAGAGATGTTGTTTTTGTATCTTGTTTGGGTGAAGTGACAACTATTCATTGTGAAACACAGCACAACACACAGTGAACCACAACACAATTGAGCTTCTGCATTTTACCCATACACACATGCAGCAAGGGACAACTATTGAAATCACCCAGGGAGCAGTGATGGGAACAGTACCTTGCTCAAGGGTACCTCAGGGCAACCTACTGTTCTGGGATTCGAACCCACAACTTTCCGATCCCATGGTCTACCCCCTAACCACTAGGCCATAGCTGCCCCTAAAAGTGCCCAAAGGCACCGCTGGGATTCGAACCCAGGATCTCCTGTTTGGAACGTGGCATCAAACATGGATTCCAACAAATACAACATTTTAGATCCATTTAGATCCAAATCTATTTGTTGGCTTCCTGTAAAGCACTCCTTCATTTACCACAGAACTAACCCCCAGTCCCATAACTTACTCCCAAATGAAAGCCTGTTAATAACAGGCAAGGACCAATGAATGCACAGGATCTTCAGAGATTTTCTATGGAGGGAAAGTCATAAAACCCTACTTCTCACCCAGCATTATAAGTGATGACTCCATGCTTTAATCTTGGCAAAAGGATGCTTCACAAGTGTTAGATTCTGGGTATAGTGACAATTTTTTGATTAAAGGTTTTTGAGAAAAATTATTTAGATGTTAGTCTGTTCCGAGATCTATTCATTGCGACCATCCAGGACCAGTTGCTCACTGTGCACTACGTATAGTTGTTCTACCTACTACCTGACTACCTACAGGGCATTTCATTTTCACTTTTTTTTTACATAATAAATGTTCCACGAAAAATAAACTTTTCGTAATGTAGATTCTTTAACAAAAAAAAAGGTTTATCAGGCTTGCTCTTCACAATTAAAAATGATACTTGGAAGAACCACTGAAATGTTCTTCATGGGTTTTTCTATGGCATTTCTCCACATAATGCAATACCTTTTTTTTTTAAAGTGTAAGTGATCATTAGCTTATGATGAGTGATGGTCTATGAGGAGTGGAGCTTGGTTTCTTGCATTAGCTGGTGCATTAGCTGAGGTGCCGAGCGGGCGGAGGGACTGATTGGCCGGCCATGTCACTGGCCTTGGCTCTGGCAGTGTCAGTCACTGAGGCTGATCTGGACTAGGCCCAGAGCGTCAGGCCAGAACCACTCACCGCGGCCGTGTCCAGTCCCACGCATTTCCCATGCTTCCTCACACCAGACAGTGAGGTTTACCACAGCCTTCTGTCCCTCCCTCCCTGGTTTCCTGCTCCCGCCGCCCTGCAGGGGCTGCCGCTTTGTGTGCCTTCACTCAGCACACAAAACCTCCATTCTCCAGCCCAGCGCCTTTTAAACATGGGAAATCATTACCAAATGAGGACACTGTGTCTTAGCTCCTCTATTTTTTGTTAATTTGGATACAGTTTTTTTCTCCTTTCCTTTTTTGTCCTTTGTTTTTGAACACTACTTCATGATGGTTTTCACGATTCGCTTCAGGCTACATAGAATTTATGTGTATGCTGTCCCCTTCTGCTTTGTCCTCAATTATACATATTGTCCGTGGCCTGTGTTGACATAAAGAGGCACGATCGCTCATACAGGGCAGCGAGGGATTAATTAGTGCACAAGGCCCCTTCTGTGTGTGTGGCCACGACCTCCGACCTCTATAATTGAAGCATCATAGAGTCATTGAGAGGTAGTCTATCAGGCATGAAACCGCATAGCCTACAGTCTGTCACAGTGAAGGACACGCTAAAGCCCTAATGCAGAAAACTTTACACTCCCTTGCCACTTTTTTAGAAACACGTTTCTCATAGAATAACCTGATCTGATGATCTGATAATCTGATGTAAAGTTAAAGGGTGTAATCTTTCTCAGGAGCCACCAATTCACTGCAATTCAAATGTAACTGTAAATGTAAATGCTCCCAAATC
Organism: Hepsetus odoe; assembly: GCA_017165825.1. NCBI lineage: Eukaryota > Metazoa > Chordata > Actinopteri > Characiformes > Hepsetidae > Hepsetus > Hepsetus odoe. Next base: position 22,225,628 of record CM029372.1, on the reverse strand, counting down.
AGGGTAATAAAGGGATTTAATCACTTATCCTTGCCACTAGTGAACAAGCCATGGTGAGAGCGGAACCTGCTGTGAATGAGAAGAAACCTTCAGACAAAGTATGACTCAGAAGAAACCTTCTCCTTACCTCATCAATGGTTCTGCATTTTCTTTTATAATCTATCTTGCAGTATTCCTGACTGAGGTACTCATTGTTCTTAAAGGCTTGGGTCAGGTGTGGTGGGAGCTAAAATGGAAAAAAAAGATGTACTCACTGGTAGGTCTTGAGGACTGAGTTAACAAAAGCCTCTCTTGTCCTTTCTCAGAGGTCAGTTTTTGATTAGAAAGCTGCACTTGGCTGGATTTGAGTTCAAGTTAAACCCTGTTAGTGGCACACTGAGACAAATCATGTCACCACTATGTCAGTGTCTCTGCCATGTTGAACATGTTCCGCTACCCAGATTCCAGGGATTTTAAGCATTTATGGTTGGCAAGTAGAAATAAATATGTCTTATTGTTGCTACAGGAGTTGTTGTGAGTCAAAAACCAATTTCTAAATTGATAGTAGAATAACATATCCTCACACAAAAATGATCAAATGAACATGTTTCTCTGAAACCAGTTACCACTTCTATGGGTTCTATGAATGTATATGAATTTAAACTACTTAAGCAACTATTGCAAACTGCTGTTTTTGCAGGTTAATACAGCAGGTACCAATAAATCAAAATCAACATCCCTGCTGATCAAGAGAAGTCATGTGGTTTCAAACCAATCAATGATGAATGTGATTCTCAGACACATTATGACAAGCTAGAATGTATAGTTGTCCACTTATGAAGTGGACCTGTAAGAGACATGGAACTTGAATCTGTCACCGACTGGAAGTGTAAGGTAATAAAGTGGCCAATGAGCGGAAAAGGTCTCTTTTTTCTGTCTTTGACCGAAAAAAGGTTTGTTTAATTATTAGGCAGCTTCTTTTCATCAGGCAAAATGGGCCAGAAAATGAGATAACTGACTTTGAAGAGTCAAAAATTTGAAAAAAGTCTTTCAGAGGGATGCAGCTCTCTTGAAATTGCTATGATACTGGGGAGTGATCATAGAATATTTTGCTACAAATGTTCAACAGGGATTCAAAAAATGTGTTGAAAAAAAAAAAGACGCAAATTAATCAAACGTGAAGCTACCAGAAACCCATAATCCTCCAGTGCTCGGCTTACGGCATTTTAGCAGACGCTCTTATCCAGAGCGACTTACAGGTCCTAATTTCAGGGACAGTCCCCCCTGGAGACACTCAGGGTTAAGGGTCTTGCTCAGGGAGCTGATGGTGGTAGTGCCAGAGGTGGGATTCAAACTGGGGACCTCTGGATTCATAGGCAAGTACCCTACCACTAGACCACCGCCACCCTATATATTCCAGAACTGAACCTCCCTGGAGTGTCCAGAAGTACAAGGTACAAAACCCGACCACCACTGAACAAGACACAGAACTTGAAATGTCAAAACTGGGCCAAGAAATATTTCAAGACAGATTTTTCAAAGGTTTTATGGACTTAAGCTTGATGAGATGAGAGTGACTCTTGATGGACCAGAACGATGGACCTGTGGATCAGTAATGGACACAGAGCTCCACTTCCTCTCAGATGCCAGCAAGGTGGAGGTGGGGTACTGGTATGGGTGGGTTTTATTGAAGATGAGCTAATTGGACCTTTTCAGGTTGAAGATGGACTCAAAATTATCTCCCAAACCTACTGCCAGTTTTTAGAGACACTTTCTTCAAGCAGTGGTTCAGGAAAACGTCTGCATCTTTCAAGAAGACCATGATTTTAATGCAGGACGATGCTTCAGCACATGCTTGAAAATTCTCCACTGTGGGGCCAGTAAAGGCCCTACAGATGAAAGAATAATGACATGGTCCCTTCTTCACCTGATCTAAAACCTACTGAGAAAAAAGTTGATCATCAACAGATCAAGAAACTTACCGACTCCATGAATGGAAGGATTATGACTGATTTTGAAAAGAAGGGTGGCAATATTGGTCATGGTTATTTGTATTATCAGAAATGTTTATTTGTAACTTTTGTATTATTTTCACTTTAACGGATGAAAATAAATAAGTGAGATGGGATCATTTTAGTTTTTCAATGAGTTGTGTAATTATTAATTCTGCTCACTAATAGTTGCCTAAAAATACACATATGTATCCTCTGAGGATGTTCACACTCACATTTCCTTTGTAAATCATTCAGGTTTCAGGGTCATTAACATTTTGGATTGACTGATAACTCTGGACTTGTTCCATTTTTAAATTAATCCTCAAAATATCCACTTCCCTAACAAGTGTACACACAGTGTGTGACAGTCGCAGTTTCTGCAGCTTGAGTGGGTACTTCCCGCACTGTACATTTTTCAAGCAAACTCCTAGCATCACAAGTCAAAGCTTTATGCATATTTAACTCACGGACCATTACATAATGTGTTTGTGTGATCTAGTTTATAAACAGCTGGTCATTTGGAAGCTTGTGTGGGTTCAGTGTCATTGGGCGCACCTATGGTATTTCCCTCTTGCTGCTCTGTTTAACAGATGGGTGAGGATGGACCCTTAGGTGCAAGGCCACCAACCCCTGTCCCGTCCATATTTCACCCAGCTGCACCTGGGCTACTACTAATAAGTCCTTGCAGTGTCCCTGTGAGCAAATCAGCCTGTGTGTAGGCGTACGTGTCCAGTGGTCGCTCACAGAAATGAGGCATGTATGTGCAAAAAACGCAATCCTCTCCTCCAAACAGCGCTCTGGCTTGCAGCTCAGGCAGGAGGAATGCATTGCCTATCTGTCAACAGCAGACTTTTTACTCTCTGGCAATGTCTAAGAATTTCATAACCTGCAGACTGTGTGGATTTTAGACTTTAGAACACATACCTAATGCCGTGGCCTTCTCCTGCGCACCGCTCTATGAATATGAAGGGTCATTGCTAAACCAGTCTTTCCCAAATCTCAACAAGTGCGAAAAAATGTACACATGGCCTCAGATAACCCCATTTAACGCATCCTAACACAAAACCAGCGAATATAAATGCAGCCAAAGACATTCAATTTTAACAATGTTAAATAAATGAGCAGAATGAGCTGCAAGTTACAAATGAAATACAATTATTTATATTATATTGCAAAAAAAATTGATGCCCTGTGAAAAATCAGTAGTGCATCAGCCTGTATTACTGTAACCAACAATATTAACTTTTTCAGTTCAGTTTTGGCCCAATTTAGAAGTGTCCATTCAATTACTAGGTCTGCCACATCACACTTCCAGTGTTGTGAAGAAGCTAACATGTGTTTCCACCAAGTTTTATGAAGTCAGCCTTAGAATTTTCAAAACAGCTGAACATTGGACAGCTCAGCACACTTGGAGGAGAACACTGCTCAACTCTGACTAGTACAATGTTGAGTAATGGGGGAAGGAAGGGCAGTCATATATTTTGTAAGGTCTTCTCTAATGTATTATAAATACAGCACACACAGGATGATTTGAAACCCATTAAACTGATACATTTAAGTTTTTTCCTACACACAATACTCCAATTTCTTTATTTTTTATCATTACTAAGTAGTTTTTTAATTACTTTGTAGTTCAGTCTTGATTTCTTTAGATCAGAGGATTTTGTTTTTCATGGTCTGAGAGTCATTTGGCAAACTCCCAGCAGGCACTCATGGATCTTCAGGAAAGAATAACATCTGTCTGATCACTTAACAATACATTTTGATGGAGCAATGCACTTATGGTTGCCTCCCTGTTAGATTGATAGTTTCTTCCCAGTTTCTTCACAGTTGATCTTTGGATCGGATTCATAGTGAGCATCCAGTTCTTAGTTACCAGTCTGACTAAGTCACTTCATCCCCAGTTGCCGAGTGTGCGTGGGCATCAAGATCTGGGAAGACTGTTGGTCATTCTAATCCCATCCATTTTGCAACGAGAAAGGCTAATGTGCTTGTTATCACTGCATACGTTTGGCTTTTGCACTCAGTTATACACTAAACATGAATTCTGAGACCTTATTTAGACTGGTGTGACTTTCCTAATTATGTCCAATGAATTCAGTCACAAATGGATTCCAGTTAAGTTGTAGAATTTTGTCAAGGATCACTAATAGAAGTAGGATGATCCAAAGCTGAACTGAAAGTGTCATAAGAAAGGGTCAGAGTATGTAAATTATGTACTTCAGTGTTTTATTTTTGATAAATTACTGAGAGCATTGTCATTTTGGGATATTGTGTGTAGTTTGATGAGACAAAATTGGGTCTGAAACATAAAACATCAAAAATTTGATACAATATCATAACTGTCTATGCCCTTTGGACAATTATAATATATTACTGCAATATGTTCTTCATCTTTTAAAATGATCTTTTAAAAACTTCTGGTCTAGGGAGGCACAGTGAAACAGTAGAAGGTCCTGGGTTTGATTCCTAGCTGGGCTGGCCTGGATTTTTCTGTGTGGAGAATTGGCCTAAACTGGCCCATATGTGTGAGTGTGTGCAAATGTGTTTTTCTGTGTGTCCTCTATGTGATCCACTGGCGACCTGTCCAGGGTGTTTCCCCACCTTTCACCCTGTGAGAGCTGGGATAGACCAGTACCACTTGTGGCCCTAATAAGGACAAGTGACTAAGAAACTGAGTGAGAACTTCTGGTTTGGGGTGTTTCCAAAATGCCTTAAGCACTGATTGTAATATCCAAATGGTGTCCTGTACATAATATTTCAATCTACAGTGTTAATCATTGCCATCGAAATGTTATCTGTATTATAACATTTGCAGAAAAATGCAATATTAATGACACACACACACAAAAACACACATATATCAGTTTCAGATGATTGTTTATTGCTTGTTACATCCCAGCACAATACAGCCATTTAACTTAAAGCTTGAAGCAGTGAAGAAACAGGTGATTCCAGAAAGGTGTCATTGAGAAACACAGCACAGCACACAGTGAACCACAATGAACTTACACCTCTGCATTTTACCAATCCACTCATACATGTGCAGCAGGCGGCAGCTATTAAAAGTGCCCATGCAGCAGTGACAGGAACAATACCTTGCTCAAGGGTACCTCAGGGCAACCTACTGGTCTGGGGTTCGAGCTTATGACCTTCAGATCCTCGGTCCAGCTCCCTAACAACTAGGCCACCACTGTTTTTTGTTTCTCTTTCTTAAATTTCATCAATTCAGAAGACAATTCCCCAGCAAAATATATATAGCTGGACTCAGGACCAGCTATTTTTCTTAGCAGAAATTGTGTATTTGTTGAGAAAAACACTGATTAAGTAGTGTTTTTATGTGTCAGTGTATGTTGTTTTAACCTTGTGGTATTCCAGTATTACTTATCATACCTAGTTTGGCCACACAAATATTCTTCAGGTGTTTTTTCCACTACCTCTATTTCTTTCTCTCCTTCTCCATCTCTTTCTCTCTCTCAACTCCAGACATCAAATTTTACCCCCCCACGCCCCCTGCTCTTCCACCTCCTCCAGGCTGTAGTAGCCAAGAGCTAATGAATGCTGTTCTCTATGTGGGGGCAGTGAATGTGGTGGAGGGCCTGAGGGGGAACCACCTGAGTGATGATTCTGTCTCTGCCAGAGTGTCTCCAGCATGGCTGACCTGCTGGGAACACAGACGCCCTCTGTACTGCCCCTTCTGTCGCGGTGGCAATTAGAAAGGTCCGAGCGGGCAGCACAAGCCCCGCTCTCATGCTGTCAGTCCGCATTAGGATGAAGGGAAGGGTCCAGGGACACTAGCTCCCCTGTGGCTTGGTCCTGCCACGGCCCCGTGCTACACACCACGCCGTGCACCCAACACACCCCAGTGACCCCAAAGCACACACCTCGGACAAAAGTGACTCTCAGCCTGGCTGTTTATTATTAGCCAAATGCGTTTAGCATCGCTTAAGCGTGGCAAAGCGGGCACTTCTGGCACATCTGATGGCCACTCGCACCTATACTCTCTGTGCATTCAGCTCATGAAGCCCTTGCTTCTTAATAGTGCTTGCTGTCATGTCCCTAGATCTCTTTTTTAAAGGAGCACTTCAGTGTTTTTCAGCCTGGCTTAAACCTGACCTGTTGCATCAGGACCACACAGCTGATGACCACATACAACCATTCTCTGTATTTACAAACTTCCGTCAGCTTGTATTACTTGTGTGTTTTGAGTCACTGGGACTGTTATTCTTTTGTTAGGTGGTTCATCAGAAAATCACTCACTCACTCATTCAAACAAGCCATTATTTAGCCACAACATCCATTTTAATGTAAGGTGTGGGTATTAGGAATTGTTTATTGATTGACTGATTGATTGATTTCACATCTTCAAAACAGATAGCCTGGCATAGCCTCATTCCTATCAAGGTCTTAAAGAGTTATTGTTGGAATCAATGTGGAGTAAATGAAGCATGGTGCTTGGGTCTGTTCATCTCAAATCTGTACATATGGGTTTGGAAATGTCCATTCTAGACATGGAATTAAGCTTAAGTGTGAATTTTTTTTGGCTTGAATCTCTTCTTTTTTATGTGGAAGTGGGCCCTAGAGTACACTTTCGAATTTGGAATAAGGCTTGAATCTGCACTTTTGGATGTTGAGTTAGGCTCATGTCTACACTTTTGGATTTGAAAAAAAGGCTTGAGTCTGCACTACAAGGTGTGAATTTGAGCTCCAATCTACACTTTTGGAGGTTGAATTAGACTTGAGTCTGCATTTTTGAATGCAATGGGATCAGGTCTGCACTCTTGGATATGGAATGAGGCTTGGCTGCACTTTCAGATATGGATCAGGCCCAAGTTTGCACTTCTGAATGTGGGGCTAGTTTCAATTTGTACTGAAAAAAATGAAATTAGGCTTAGAGTTAATGCACCAGTATTTTGTTTCTTACATGATTCTAACTTATTCATATTTAAATCCCTTTGTTTTTAAAACAAACAGATTCAGCTGAAAAATGCAGTCACACAGCAGAGAGGAAGGCAATAGCACTGTTAGGTGGAGGCAATAGTACAGCAGTGCTTGGTTCAGTAGGCTAAGTCAGGGCTGAGGGGCGGAACATTATTTTTCACACGGAGCTCTGATGAGTCCCTCACGTCGCCAGGCTGAGGATAGCGTCACCCACAGCATTAGAACTTTGGACAGGAACTTGAGAATAAACTGCCAAGGACTTGCTTGTCTCCACACAGATAGGGGCTGTGGTTAACAAAGCCCTGTGTGGTCCTGCAGGACAGCTAGGCACCCGAAACAGAGGCAGAGTGCCCAAAAACCTAATGCTCTTTCCAAGCCTGCTTTTGTCTCCCTATGAATAATCTATAGTCGAGTGAGGTAATCAAGCCTCTTAGGCAAAGCCCAGTTAACAATGCTTGTCATTTATCCCTATTAGCAATGCTGTTACCTCATTTCTTGGTTAACTCAAATTGCATGGAAAAGGAGCAAGTCAGCATGGCAAATACCTTGCCAACAGACTGAATTAGGTGTACAGCAGTACATTATGACTGGGGCAATTACTGTTGGGTTGATGCACTGCGCCATTGTACGCATCCCTCGTGGTCTGAGTTGCAATGGGAAAGCCAAACAGTGGACGATGAGGTCATGATTATGCAAACGCGTGTTTATGGAATATGACACAAACTCCTAACCCATACACACGTACACCCAGTAACGCTGGCACACACGCATCAAGTCAATCAACGTAAGTAGCAGTTTTCAATGCTACAATGTTCCTTTTCTCAGTGTAAACAGAACACAGTGTCAGCCAGTCCATGTTTATGTTCATATGAATCTCCTATAGCCTCAGAGTTTCCGTTCTTTAAGGGCCAAACTGAAACGAGCACTCTGAAACCATCTTGAATCTGAAGGTTTAATGCATATGAACATCCAAGTTAAGCAAAAAAATTAATTACACAATTTTTTATCTCAAATGTAGTCAACCCAGCAAGGCATATCCCTTTCAAAGTTGGCTTCTTTCAATTTGAACTGGAGATACAAGGCAAACCTAGTTATTAAGTAATATGAGCTTATACCCAACAATGCCAAAATCATCACGCTTTCATCAAATTTAGTCTGACATTATGTTATCTAGAAAACTGGACAAAGGTAGGCTTCTGGCCTTTAGCTGACTACTGTTTATAGCAGTGCAGCATGTTGAAAAATAAAATAATTCCATACCGTGACTGGAACAAAGAGTTATTTAGCTCAACAAGCTTTGAAGCCTAGTGGCGGTGGTCTGGTGGTTGGAAACCTATGAACCAAGAGGTTGCAGGTTCAAATCCAACCTCCAGCATCACCACCACTGGGTTCCTGAGCAAAACCAATAACCCCAAGTTGCCCCAGGGGGACTGTCCCTGCAATCAGGAGTTTGAAGAAACTCTGGATAAGAGCGTCTGCTAAATGCTGTAAATGTAAGTCATTGTGAGGTTATTGAGGTATGCGCCTTGGATGATACTAGTTGATGCACAAAAGGTTTTGTTAGATTTGTAAGGTACATCTGCTTCCTAAATCCAGTGCAAAACTAAACCAAGACTGATTACTTTTGAGATTATAGGGGAAAGAGAAAATCAAAGTGCAAGAATTATTGTACCTTTTACTTGAAAGGCCCATTGGCCCATGCAACAGGAGATGTGCAACATTGGCCTGTGCAACACAGTGAGTGTGTCAGAGGTGGATATTATCTGACATGGCCCACTTTCTGTCCTGGTCAGAGTACACTTGCCACAGCCAAGCTGAAAACATATACAGGGTTTAAAGATGCAAGAACACATTAGAGAGAGATTCAATACTCTACTCACAGGCTCCTCATTTTGGGAGATTAGGTGTCATGTGACTTATCTGCGTTCCAAAAGCTATTGGAGTGATCGGAGTGAATGCCCCTCATTTGTTTAAAATACTGTAAATCAGAACAGTCCACCAAGGCCATCAGATGATCTCACAAAGATGAAAAAATGCTGATGTGGACGATAGTAAGCTGGCAAACGAACCATTGCTGTAAATAATTTAATGTGCCAATCAAAACCTTCATTTGTTTGGAGTTAAGTGCTATCCTGCAAGCCAAAAACGGTTCGGTTCTTGGAAAGGAGGTGCATTTTACAATCATTGAGTTTATACCCTCCAAAATAGTTGCACAACTAAAGAAACATTGTGCTGCACATAGGATGCAGGAGAGATTCTCGAAGTGAAACGTGACCAAACTCTGAAGAAAAGGCCTCAACTTATACAGCTTATTCACATATTTTGGGCTTATAGTTAATTCGGAAATAAAGCCAACCCAGCACAGCAAGTCCAGCTCTTTTTTTATGATTTATCACTTTATGCCAATTCAAATCATCTTTACTTGTGCTGGCAATCAAATATTATTTCCACCTTAGAAAGAGCCATAAATGTACAGCCATGTGAAAATATTAGGACACCATATGAAAGTCTATGTGTTTTTGTATCATTCTTGGACATATGGATATTTAATCTCAATTTTAACAATACTGGGAGATTCAAGTAACATAACTAAACAATTAAAACTGAAGGAAAGTCTTTTCAAAATCTTCTGTAAAATGTAAGTCTACAAAAATGTGATTTCTGGTGAGGAATAAATTAGGAGGAAAAAATTTAGTTTGGTGTGCTCCTGACTGTTGAGGTGAGAGTGAACACCATAGTGAGATCAAAAGAGCTGTCCGAGGCCTTCAGAAAGAAGCTTGTAGCAGCTTATAAGTCTGGTAAGGTATTTAAAAAGATCTCAAAAGAATTTGCAATCAGCCATTCTACTGTCTGGAAAATAGTCTACAAGTGGAGGACTTCCAAAATAACTGCCAACATGCCCAAGTCTCGCCATCCAAGCAAGTTCATCCTGAGAACAGACCGCAAGAAGACGAAGTCTCCAAAAACTCTAAAATATCATCCCAGGACCTACAGCAGGCTCTTACTACTGTTAATGTGAAAGTGCCTCTACAATCAGAAAGAGACTGAACAACTTAAACTGCATGAGAGGTGTGCAAGGAGGAACCTTTACTCTTTAAGAGAAACATCAAGGCCAGACTGAAGTTTGCCAGAGAGAACGTAGACAAAGACCAGGACTTCTGGAATAATGTTCTTTGGACAGATAAGTCTAAAATTGAATTATTTGAACACCAGAACAAAGGACACGTCTGGCACAAACCAAATCCAGCATTACAGGAAAATAACCTCATACCAACTGTGAAGCATGGAGGTGGAAGTTTCATGGTTTGGCAACGCTTTGCTGCAGCAGGTACTGGCCAGCTCACCATCATAGCATCCACCGTGAATTCTATGGTGTATCAGAGGGTGCTTGAGGAACATGTGAGACCATCTGTAAGAACATTAAAGCTGTAGCGGAACTGGACCCTGCAACACCTTCTTTTCCAGAGAAAAATAAAAACAAGATTAGACATCATTATGGGAACATTTCTTAATAAAGAACTGAATATTTAATGGGGGTGTCCTCATTTTTTTTGACTGTATAAATATGTTGACAATAGCATTGAACATAGGCAGTAGATATTTCAAGCCTACTTTCATGCTTTGGGAAAAATACTATGATTTATTTTCCTTCATTGGTTTTATTTTATTGTTGTGCCACTTATTATTTCAAGTCACCTGACCATGTGAAAGGGTATCATTATAGAGAATAAGAAAATTGTCTGTGATTATATCTTTCCATAACAGAGGCAGCTTAGTTCTTAGCTCATTTTAGATTTTTGGAAATACATTTTTAGAAACAAAATTTTTGTAGAAGTTATTTATCCATTATTAAATAATTAGGACATTTTGATGTCAAGCTTAACAGCAGAACTTTTACCACAATATCTCGCCAATTTGTATTTGTCCCACTGTCTATCTGTTCCCTGTATTTAATTGCCCTTTTAAAATATGTAGCAAGTGTCTCCATCCACCTACATTTTCATTAACTTTGGGTTAGACATCTGTGCTGAGGGATTATGGGTAAAAGACGTAGGTGGAGAACAGTCCTGTAGTTTCCTTGAAAATCGCCAGCATTTCTTTGCCTGTGTTTAAAGTTTGGATTGGAGCCTTCAGTGAAGTAGGGGTCTAAATATGTTGCCAACCAGAAGTGCAGCCTAACTTTTGGATTCCTATGGATTTTATTAGGTTTTAATGAAGCCTCCATGAAGTGAAAGTGACTGCTTGTCATTGTGAGCACATAGCACAGCAGAAGGCAGTGGGCAGCCATACATCCAGCATCCAGGGAACAGTGTTGGGGATGGTACCTAGCTCAAAGGTACCTTCAGGTAAACTACTGGTCTGGGACTCAAACCCACAACTCTTTATCTAAGCATGAAGCCATCGCTGCCTCAAAAAGAGGCAGCCATGCATCCCGCATCCGGAAAGCAGGGTTAGGGACAGAATAACTCCTCAGAATAACTTACTGGTCTGGAACTCAAACCCACAACCTTTCAATCATGAGGTCATGTGCATAAACCACTAGGCCACCCACTGCCCAGACAATCAGATTATTACTTTTTTCTAAAGAAAGAAGAAAGAAAAGTCATGAACATATGAGATTTCACCTTCCACAAAGTGAATATAAGGGCTTTCTATTAAGGAAAGAATGTATTCATGTTTTTTTATTTTATTTTTAATTTTATTATTTTTATTCCTGTTGAGCCACAGCACTGCATGGTTTCAATTAGTACTTGATCCAGCTCAGCAAATGATTATGGAGCCCTTGGGGAGATGGATCATGTTTGTTGGGCAGGGAATGGAGAAACTGCCGAGCTGTGCTTGTGGGTGTCAGGATTAAGGAATTCTTGCCCAGTTCTCTACTGCAATAGACAAATAAACCACCAGAGGGCGCTATCCCACTGGAATCTCAGTTATGTGTAAGCAAGAGAACCCAGTGCTAATATAGTGCCCTCTGGTACTCTGAACAACCAGTTTAGGCCTTGGACACAGTAGTAGGCCTCAGACTCTCATGTGAAAATGCGTGAAGCCACATAAATTTAAACTGTAAATATAACTACAGTGGAAAATTATTTTAGTATTCATTGTATTGTCTTGGTTGATCAAGTTCTCCACACAATTCTCAATCTGTTAGATCCACAGGCTGTAAATCTCAGTTCTTTGTTGTTACCATGCCATGTTACCATGAACAGAAATTACATTTTGAGTGTGACGAAGTGGATATCTTCCAACCAAAGAGCATGATGAAGTAGGGCACGTTTGCCGTTGCAACACAGTGATTCAAAGCTGACTCACTTTCTCATCTGTCTCCTCTCATCCTCGTATGGGAAACTCTTGATAAATATTTGATGAAGCTTCTGGTGGCAAAGGCAGTCCAGAATCGAAAATGACAAACAAAATGATTAACAGCGAGAATAATCTTGGCATGTGTCCTCGAACATGCTACCATATGCACTTTAAAAGTGCACCCAGCAAAAACCCATGCCAGCTTGTAGTAGACTTGGTCATTCATTGTTGCAAAAATTTGTGATCCAGCATTTCAGTGTGAAGCTAATATTTAATGCATTATTTGTCATTTTAGGTTCTAGCATGTTGGGGCAGCAGTGGCCTAGTGGTGAGGGAGTTGTTCCCAGCGTCAGAAGATCATGGGTTTGAATCCCAGACCAGTAGGTTGCCCTGAGATACCCTTGCGCAAGGTACCTTCCCCATCACTGCTCCCTGGGCACCTTCAATAGCTGCCCCCTGCTACATGTGAGTGTGTGGGTAAAATGCAAAGGTGCAATTTCATAGTGCTTCACTGTACTGGGCTGTGTTTCATGAGGACAAGGATAGTCACTTTCACTAGAGAGCAGTAGTGCATCCCTCAGCTTCATGGCTTTGACAGAATTCATGTTTTCTATGCATTTTACAAAATGTATGTTCTGCCACTACAATACCTAGCGTTCATTATGTGTTGTATTATCCCAAAAAAGGAAAAGCAAATCAGGTCCTGTATAAGATTAAACAGTAATGCTTGAAAGTTTGTGAACGCTTTAGATTTTTCTGTTATTTTGCACAAATCTGACCTAAAATTCAAACAAGTTCAAGCAGGTTTTATGACATTCTGTAGTTTGACATCTTTAATAACTAATGGAAGTTAACTTTTATGCTCAAAAGTTTTATTTTATTGCATTTGTATTCTATATCGAAAAATAAACTTTTAAGGTTCCTGTAAAGAAGAAATGCTTAAATAATTTTTTCTTTTCACTACGAGTCCTAAAATTAGGCAGAGAATATCCTTTTAAGCAAATGAGACAAAACTATTACATTTCTCTATTCATTTACACTGCAGAAAATGATCCATCGTTACATATCAGTGAAAAGGTTATCCATGATGAGTGAGGCTTAATTCAACTATGGAACATTTCAAAGTCCATAAAAAAAAATTTAAAAAAAAGAAAACTCCATTGGTTTAATACAGTTTATTTGATTATACATGCTTACAGGACAGAGAAGACTTTAACATGAATTTAAAATGTTGTGGATTGCCTGATAAATGCACCCTTGTAGATAATATGTCTGCAAATCAGTCACCTATCACCTGGCAGTATGAATTTCTAAGTCCTATTTCCCCAGTTTCTAAACGTGGTTCAAATAGTCATTGGTGGTGATGTAATTCACTTCACGCTTTCTATTTTCTGGTTTTACAGAAGTTTTAGGATAGCATGGCCGAGCGGTCTAAGCTGCTTGAGTAAGGCTTCAGTCTCTTCGGGGGCGTGGGTTTGAATCCCACCGCTGCCAAAGTCTGTTATCAGGGCAGCGGTGGCCTAGTGGTTTGGGAGTTGCCCCGGCATCGGAAAATTGTGGGTCCGATTCCCTCGCCAGTAGGTTCCCCTGACCAAGGTCCTGTCCCTGTCACTGCTCCCTGGACGCTTTCAATAGCTGCCCACTGCTTGCATGGGTTAAATGCAGAGGTCCAATTTTGTTGTGGTTCACTGTGTGCTGTGATGTGACCTCGCAATGACAAGGGTTGTCACTTTCACTTTTTTTTTTTTTTACATAGAGAATAAAGAGGTTAGTAGGGGAAGGACAGTGATAACAAACAGCAGCTAAATAAGCCCAACACAAGTCGTCTGCCTGCTTTGCTGTCCGGTTTCCTTTCAGGTCTATATTTAATTCTCAGTTTAAAAACAGGTGCATTTCCAGGAACATATCCAGCCGGGGACACAGAAAACCAGGACTTTTCCTGGAAAAAGGGGACATCTGGTCACCCTCATAAATACGTGATATTCGGCTTCAAAAAACTGGTCCTCATACATTGTTCCAAAAGTTTTTTTTTTGTTTTTTTTTTTAACACTTCCAGCTTCAAAATACATTCCTGGATTCCTTTTCATCAGACATGTCACTAGTGTAGCAAATTATACTAATATTGTATGATATTCTGTTGTATGACATGTTTAATAATTAACAGATCTTATATTGAAGCATAAGCTTATAAGGTTCATGGAAATAAAAAAAAATGTTTTGGTTTACTATCATATTCTAAAGCAGTCAAATTTATTTTCATTTTCTGTCTGTATCACAAGGCATTTTAAATAACGAACATGTTAACATGCCAGCAGTTGACCCCCCCGCTCCTGACACTGTGACAGGTGTGGCAGGCATGAGGTCTCATGTGTGTTGAATGAGACTTCAGGAAGTGGTCAGGGGCCCAGCCAAGCCCAGACAAGCTCCAGCACCTCCATGTGTCTGCCATGCTAGGCAACTACATTTTTGGACAAGATAACAACATTGCTGCTACAGTAGTGGTTCTGCTGGACCTGACTCAGTTTGTAAAGAGGGGTTTGCACAAATATATTAGAATTAAATAAAGATTAGAGGGATAAATCAAGTCAGGTAGGATTTTATTGTCATTTCAGCCATATACACAGTACACAGTGAAACGAAATAACGTTCCTCCAGGACCCTGGTGCTACACACAAGACACAAGACAACATAAGACACGAGACACAACATAATACACAAAACAGGGCACCAAGTGCAGACAAGACAGACAACAACAGACGACACGACAGACAGTACATTCATCCATAGAGGGACGCAGTGTTGTAGAACAAAGCAGCCCAAGTAGATTTCAGTTTAGCAGTGTGTTGGAGCAGTGTTACTGTTAAAGTGCAGAGTGCAACATGAGATAAATAAATAAATACATAATGGTAATGATAAAGTTGATCAGCCACAGCATGAAGTTATGGGAAAGAGCAGTGGAAGCAAGGTTAAGAAAAACGGTGAGGATTAGTGAACAACAGTATGGTTTTATGCCAAGAAAGAGCACTACAGAAGCAATGTTTACTCCAAAGGTGTTGATGGAGAAGTACAGAGAAGGTCAAAAGGAGTTACATTGTGCCTTTGTGGACTTGGAGAAAGCATATGACAGGGTGCCTAGAGAGGAGTTGTGGTATTGTATGAGAAAGTCAGGTGTTATAGAGAGGTATGTGAGAGTAGTTCAGGATATGTATGATGGCAGTGTAACAGTGGTGAGATCTACAGTGGGAGTGACGGATGCATTTAAGGTAGAGGTTGGATTACATCAAGGATCAGCACTGAGCCCTTTCTTGTTTGCAAAAGTAATGGACAGGTTGACGGACAAGGTTAGACAGGAGTCTCCGTGGACGATGATGTTTGCTGATGACATTGTGATCTGCAGTGAGAGTCGGGAGCAGCTTGAGGAGAACCTGGAGAGATGGAGATCTGCTCTAGAGAGGAGAGGAATGAAAGTGAGTAGGGCAAAGACAGAATACATGAGTGTGAATGAAAGGGAGGAAAGTGGAGTGGTTAGGATGCAGGGAGTAGATGTGACAAAGTTGGAGGAGTTTAAATACTTGGGATCAACAGTTCAGAGTAATAGGTATAGGTTGGAGACGGTGACACTGACGAAAAGACAGGAGGCGGAGCTGGAGGTGTCAGAGCTGAGATTTTCGTTGGGTGTGATGAGAATTAGTACATTAGAGGAACAGCTCAGGTTAGATGTCTTGGAGACAAGGATAGAGAAGCAAGGTTGCATTGGTTTGGACATGTCCAGAGAAGAGATGGACATTGGAAGGAGGATGTAGAACATGGAGCTGCCAGTACAAAGGAAAAGAGGAAGACCAAAGAAGAGGTTTATGGATGTGGTGAGAGAGGACATGCAGGTGGTTGGTTTGAAGCAGGAAGATGCAGAGGACCGGAAGAAATGGAGATGATTAATCCGCTGTGTTGAACCCTAAACAGGAGCAGCCAAAATAAAAAGTTTAGAATGAAATGAAAAGTCTGATAACATGTCAGACCTATGTGGTTTTGAGTTTAAAAAACAGATCTTTTTGGAAAGGCTGCATGGAGTCTACAGAAGACAAAGGGACTGCATATTAAATCGATTTGCAGTTGCATCTGTAAATGTCCTTTATTTTTTATAAATCATGATTTTGTCTCATTCTGCAATCTCAAATTTTCCATCTCATGTTGCTCACTTTGAAAAAGTCAAACAAATACAGCCCCTCCCTTCAGCGGTTCTTCCAGAGCTGTGCAAATTTACAGTAAAATAAACTTGCAAGCTCAATAGGTGCCCTTGACTACTCACACATCTACCTGCCTAGCTGTCTGCGAATACAGCATCCACTATGAATTTATTCAACATTGTGGTCCAAAATGACAATATGTAATGCAATTCAGTACAATTCAGCTTTAATTTCTTGCATTTTACTAACATTCTTTCTTTCTTTTGTGTAATTTTATGCACCAAATTGACCATTCTTGCCCTCCACTATTAAACCCGCTGTTTGATTTGAGAGTGATTTATGTAAATTGTCTCAGTTCTGATTGGCTGCCCCATAACTGCCTCCATCAAAAACAGTCTTGGGTGATAAACTCTTTTATCTTCATAAAGCTGCAGATTGAATGGATGTGAGTAGTCTGAATTTAAAAATGCTGATTTTGCAGCTTAGTTCCCAAGTATGGATCATATAGTCTGGGGAGTGTTAAACAGATGTAAGGCTGGGGAGTTGTGGGTAGGATGTAAACGCATAGCCAGAATGCTTGTTCTCACCTTTATTAGACATAGTGAACGTAACCAAAGATACAAACTCTTTAGTTTGTATCTTTGGTTACGTTCACTATGTCTAATAAAGGTGAGAACAATTATTCACCACTGTTACAAGCAAGCACCACTGGTGCGTTCACCACTGTTACAACAGAGATCACCCATGTGAAAGACTGATGCTCTGCTCTGACTCATCAGGGCTTATAAAGCCAGCCCCCAATGATGAGCCCAGATGTGCTCAGTCAGAGCAGAGCACCATCTACCATGACAACAGGGAAAAGGTAGGTAGGTATTTCAAATCAGGCTTCCTCCTAGGCTCAGTGAAATGGATTAATCTGCTACAAAGTACAGAGAAAAAAAAGCTAAATTGAGCACAGTGCAAACTCTGAATTAGAATGAGCTCAGGTGAGCTCTTCCAGGACATTTAAAGATCAATATTGATTTGTTAAGATCTTTAGTGAGTGGGACTTGTACTTTGCTTTTAAAATGTCTAAAGGGTTGCTTTAGAGTTATAAGCACATATAGAACCTTAGAACCTTGGGGCATCGGTGGTCTAGTGGTTAAGGAGTTGCCCCAGATCGGAAGATTGTGGGTTTGATTCCCTCACCAGCAGGTTACCCTGAGGTACCCTTGAGCAAGCTCCCGTTTCCATCACTGCTCCCCGGGCACTTTCAATAGCTGCCCCCTGCTGCATGTGTGTGTGTATGGGTGAAACACAGAGGTTGAATTTCATTGTGTTGTGCTGTGCTGCATTTCACAATGACAAGGGTTGTCACTTTGGGGGACATTTCTGGTTGACTTAATTTACAGAATTTATCCATGATCCATGATCCAATTTATGTCCAGAGTTACAAACATTGCCTAATGACAGGAAAATTCTCCCTGGAAATATTTGGGATTAAGGATGTTGTTCAGGGCATCAAGGGACTGACAATACACTAGAGCCAGGCTCGAACCCACAACCTCTTGATCCACCGCTGAATATCCACTCACGGGCTACCACCACCTGATCACCCACACATAACATTACTAAACTGTCACATCAGAATATGTGAATAATTCAGTGTTTTATCAAAAATTTAGATCTTTATAATTGCTAGAGAATGAAATAGCACTTCAGAAACAACACTGAAGATATGACACTTTGATACAATGTAGTCAGTGTACAGCTTGTATAACCATGTAAATTTGCTGTCCCCTCAAAATAACTCAACACACAGCCATTAATGTCTAAACCACTGGCAACCTAAGTGAAAAATCTCCACATTGTGCCCAAAGTGTCAATATTTTGTGTGTCCACCATTATTTTCCAGCACTGCCTTAACTCTCTTGGGCATGGAGTTCACTAGAGCTTCACAGGTCACCACTGGAATCCTCTTCCACTCCTCCTTGATGACATCACGGAGCTGGTGGACGTTAAAGACCTTGCGCTCCTCCACCTTCTGTTTGAGGATGCCCCACAGATGCTCAATAGGGTTTAGGTCTGGAGACATGCTTGGCCAGTCCAGCACCTTTACCCTCAGCTTCTTTAGCAAGGCAGTGGTCGTCTTGGAGGTCACAGTACATGTTGGCATTCATGGTTCCCTCAATTAATTGTAGCTCCCCAGTGCCTACAGCACTCATGCAGCTCCAAACCATGACACTCCCCCCACCAAGACACACTCCCCCACCAAGACTCCCCCCACCAAGACACACTTGTCTTTGTACTCCTCACCTGGTTGCCACCACACACGCTTGACACCATCTGAACCAAATAAGTTAATCTTGGTCTCATCAGATCACAGGACATGTTTCCTGTAATCCATGTCCTTAGTCTGCTCGTCTTCAGCAGACTGTTTGTGGGCATTCTTGTGCATCATCTTTAGAAGAGGCTTCCTTCTGGAATGACAGCCATGCAGACCAGTTTGATGCAGTGTGTGGCGTATGGTCTGAGCACTGACAGGCTGACCCCCCACCCATTCAACCTCAGATACAATGCTGGCAGCATTCATAAGTCTATTTTCAAAAGACAACCTCTGGATATGATGCTGAGCACGTGCACTCAACTTCTTTGGTCGACCATGGCGAGGCCTGTTCTGAGTGGAACCTGTCCTGTTAAACTGCTGTATGGTCTTGGCCACATCGTGCTGCAGCTCAGTTTCAGGGTGTTGGTCAATCTTCTTATAGCCTAGGCCACCTTTATGTAGAGCAAGAGATCTTTTTTTCAGATCCTCAGAGAGTTCTTTGCCATGAGGTGCCATGTTGAACTTCCAGTGACCAGCATGAGAGAGTGTGAGAGCGATAACACCAAATTTAACACACCTGCTCCCCATTCACACCTGAGACCTTGTAACACTAATGAGACACATGACACCGGGCAGGGAAAATGGCTAATTGGGCACAATGTGGACATTTTTCACTTTGTGGTGTACTCACTTTTGTTGCCAGTGGTTTACATTTACAGCATTTAGCAGACGCGCTTATCCAGAGCGACTTCCATGTCCTAATTACAGGGACAGTCCCCCTGGAGCAACTCAGGGTTAAGGATTTGCTCAGGGACCCAATTTTGGTAGTGCCAGAGGTGGGATTCGAACCTGAGACCTTTTCGGGCCATAGGGAAGTACCTACCACTAGACCACCGCCACCCTTTAGACATTAATAGCTGTGTGTTGAAATTTACAGTTATACAAACTGTACACTGACTACTTCACATTGTATCAAAGGGTCATAGCTTCAGTGTTGTCCCATGAAAAGATACAATAAAATACTTACAAAAATGTGAGGGTGTACTCACTTTTGTGAGATACTGTATATAATGGATGAAGAAACTAAAGTAAAAAAAAAAGTAAAAAGAAAAACCAATTGGTTTATAATGTTACAAAAACGTACACAATCATATCCACATATATTTAACATTGTGTGTGTGTGTGTGTGTGTGCTGAATCAGACACCGCTCACTGTTCCCTATATAAGCCATATTTAACCTTTTGGTAGTCCTTGCAAAATTATGAATGATTTTGACCTGATGCTGCGCATTTTTTCTTAATTCTTTGTTAGCCATCTTCCATTCTTTCATCAGCATCCAAATGGCTTTTGTCTGGATTTTTTTTTTTTTTTCATTTTTAGTTGCTGGGCTATTCTCAGTCCAACAGTGGCGCTGAGGTGTTAAAAACTCCAGCAGCACTGCTGTGCGTGATGCAATGTACACACACACACACACACACACACATTCACAGATGCACACACACACACATGCACACACACACAAACACACACACCACCATGCCACAAAGAGGTCAGTATCACTGCTATGCTGAAAATGGTCACCCACCATTATTAATACTGGCTCACCAGTTGGTCCTGTGGGGGTTCTGACTGTTGATGAATGGGCTAAATGGGGCTAACAAATGATACAGGGAGACAGATGGATGCATATAAATACTTTGGGTATGATTCTGAAAGTATTCTTCTACAGTAAACAGCAAAGTGTTCAAAGTGTAACAAGGACAAAATGCAGATTCATTTCTGTTTTCTAAAAGCATGTTCACAAAACACCGGATTGATCCTGAACCCTGACAGTATAAACTGCAGGCCCTATCTGTGCGCTATTACTGTCTCTTTAGTTTAGTCTTTAGTGTGTGTGTGTGTGTGTGTGTGTGTGTGTGTGTGTGTGTGTGTGTGTGTGTGTGTGTGTGTGTGATGGCAGCATGTTAGCACTCCTGCAGGTGTAATCTGCAGGCTGTAGAGGAGAGCAGTGCTTCCGTTGAACTATTTCTGTCCCACACATGCCTCAATCCTGATAACACAGCGCAGCCGGCTGCAGACACACTGTGCCTGTCCACTAGCTTTTCTTCTTGATGTTGGTGGATATTTGTATATTGCTGTGTATGCACAGTTACTATATCTGCGTTTTGGTCTTCTCTGCTGCTTTTTGATGAAGCACTCACATTCACTCAAGCCCATGTTAATTTTTTTTGGGAGGCTGTGAATCCAACTTAGAATACAGTAAATCCATGTCAGCTGATGATCTGATATAGTAGTCCCAACTATGAGGCTGCAGTCTGATTGCACAGGATTTCTGCTCCAATCAGGTGCATGTGATATGCCACACTGCGTCATCCCTTCACTTTCCACACCATTTCAGGATACAGTGTGAAAGTAGGCCATGAGGAAAGCAGGCGCCAACCAGCGAGGGATGGCAGCCTCAGGCATAGGTGTGAATCCCAGGATACACCTTAGTGAATTCTCCTCTTCTAGAAATATCAGCACTTTACTAGCATTGTCCCAATAATACATCTCTGCCACATGTTCGCTCTCTCTCTCTCTCTCTCTCTCTCTCTCTCTCTCTCTCTCTCTCTCACTCTGGAAAAGCTGAATATTTAGCTGAACTGCCATACCACTGAGGGGCAGCAGAGGTCTAGTGGTAAGGCACTTGTCCCCCATGACTATAAGACTGTGGGTGGTGTTAGTCTAGTGGTAGGATACTTGCCTATGGACACTTGCCTATGGGTTTGAATCCCACCTCTAGCACTATCATCATTGGGTTTCTGAGCAAGACCCTTAACCCTGAGTTGCTCCAGGGGGACTGTTCCTGTAATTAGGAATTGGAAATCGCTCTGGATAAGAGTGTCTGCTAAATGCTGTAAATGTAAATAACACTGTGGTTTGGAATCCCTGACCATTTGGTTGCCCTGAAGTATTTGAGCAAGGTACTTTCCCCATCACTGCTCCCAGAGCACTTGATCCATGGTGAATAATCACTTTCACTCACTGTGTTCTTCTAAAAGGTTGGAAACGTTCAGTGCATATTTGCCACCATGTTAACTTTAGCTTGATCATTTGAAAGAATGACATCTGATTTATCCTTTGTGATCTTGAACACAGAGACCAAGTAAACCTCACTATAGTTCACTCTGAATGGAGATATTCTGTCCGAAAGGTTCTCGATTAGGTTGAATGGAATTCTGGCAAATGCATTCTGCAAGGCCAACCTAGCAACGGTTGCTGTGAAAGAATGCAAGTGTGGGCGGAGCATGAATACAGTCAATTTAACTGAACTTCAAGGCCAGTCACTGAGCGTTGGCAACCCCCAGCATAACTGGGTGCCTTCACATTCCGGGGCTGATTGCTGTTGGCCTGTTGTGTCTGAACTGAAGATGTGTATTTGGGCTAGCTGATAAACAGCCTGTCCACTGACTGCTTTCACAGAGGAACCAGGACACTGGAGCTGAGTGGTGCTCTTAGGGAGTGTGTGTGCATTAGTGTGTGGGGGGGAGAAAGACAGAGAGTACAGATTATAAAGGAGATCATTGGTCACAGATTATCAAACAGTACCTTTGGCTGTATTAGGCCTGGCTTTAGGCTTCATTTTAAAGACAGTAAAAATTGTGTTGATAGTAATCATTGGTCAGTCATTTTCTGGGCCACTTGTCCTAATCAGGGTCACGGGGGGTTGCTGGAGTCCATCCCAGCTCACACAGGGCGAAGGACGGGGACACACCCTGGACAGGTCACCAGCCCATCACAGGGAAGAGCGAATTGACGGAGATGGCACCTTGCTCAATGGTACCTCAGGGCAACCCACCGGTAAGGGGTTTGAACCCACAATCCTCAGATCCGGGGCCAATTCCCTAACTGCTAGGCCACTGCTGCCCCTTAGTAATCATTGGTGAAGTAAATATATAATGTGACACACATTCATCCATCTACTGACTAATGTTACTTGTTATGTAGGTTTTTCACCTCTGAATTGGCCACATCGTGGGCCTATGACACTGTCCAGTGATGAACAGCAACGCAGAAGACAGTTTCTTATATACAGCAGAAATCTGTATATTTCGTACTGGTATTAGAGTCATTC
The DNA here is from genome assembly GCA_017165825.1 of Hepsetus odoe. Classification (NCBI taxonomy): domain Eukaryota; kingdom Metazoa; phylum Chordata; class Actinopteri; order Characiformes; family Hepsetidae; genus Hepsetus; species Hepsetus odoe. Next base: position 22,202,806 of record CM029372.1, on the reverse strand, counting down.
TTTTATCATGTTTCACACTTGTGACAGACCTCATGTTCATTAGGGAAGGGTGTAGTTAATTGGTGCTGAGCAGAACACCCAGTGTAGGTTGAACATCTGTTTGTGTTTATGCCAAGAGTCCGTCTGAAGACCAGACTGGGAGAAGTATTAAAATTCACATAAGAACATATGAAACATGGGAGACATCTAAATATATCACTGATGACTATTTCCAAAAAAATATTCATGCATTACTATGCAAACTGGTTTAATGTTTTCTAGTATTATATATTTTCTAGTGCTAACCCTAATACTTTTTGAAAGTGTTTCTTCTGTGTATTATTTACAGCTGTTTCACTTCATTTTATATTTGCTTGTTTCTAATTAGCATCTATTATTAAACTTTAATATTAATTCAGTTCGTTAAGTGATACACAAAACAGTAATATAGAAAATGAAGGTAAACAAGTATGTTTTTGCTGCGGGCCCCTAAATGTTCAGAAACAGTTCACGCAAATTATATTGGTCACACACAAAACCACACAAAGTACAACATAAGATGGCTTTTATGTCTCAACTGACATTGACTGAATTAAAACACATTAAAACTGGATTTACATCCATGAAATGCATTTACAACACAAAAAGATACATTTCCTTTTTTCTCATGCAGCAACTGTGGGTCATTCAGTCAAAACCATTAGTGTCAGCGTGTTACTGTGTGTGTGTGTGTGTGCATGTTGTTGTATGTCATTTATATATTGGTAATTTAATTGGTAAAGTCATATCTCTGATTAGTTTTTTGGGGTTTATATTTGTTGTACAAAAAAAATCTTTATTTATTTATTACATTTTTTTATGTGTGTGTGTGTGTGTGTGTGTGTGTGTGTGTGTGTGTGTGTGTGTGTGTGTGTGTGTGTGTGTGTGTGTGTATGTGTGTGTTGCCAGGCCAAACCGGCATTTCTCTCACATGGCTTGAGCCGTGAGTCACATGGGCCGGGCATGTGCCACATTGCACCAGCTCATAACGCACACACGCACACGCACACGCACACACACCAGCAAAGCCTCCCAATGTCCCAATGCCTTACATACACCAAGGACAGAAAAGGAGGAGAAAAAGAAAGAGAAAGAGACAGACAATGACTGTAAATGAAACAGAGAATATGACAGTGGGAGGGGCAATAGAAGCACAGATGAGAGAAATGAGATAGACAGAAAGACAAAGAGTGAGAGAGAGACCCTTTGCTGAACAGAATGACACATAAGGCAAGCAATGAGACAGAGGAGGAAAGAGAGAAACAGAGAAGTGTGAAAGCATCTCTGTTGTCTTTCAGCTGTGCATTTGGAATGTGAAAGTAAGAAAGGAAATAGAGAAAATGGGAGAGAAAAGAGGGATGGAGACACTATCTCTCCTTATTACCTGGTCTGGTCAGTTGTGACTGTGACTGTGACTGAATGGGGCTGAAATGGGACAGTGACCTGTACAGGGCCAGTCTAGCACAGTGTAATGAAACCAGCTGTAGCAGGGGGGGTGCTGGTGAGACTCATTGACTCAGTATCATGGAGCCACTGAAGAAGCGTCCTCTTTAGTTTCCTCTCCTCCGTGAGTTGCATTAACTCGGCTCCAATTCACAGCTTTCCTGCTGTCAATCTGAAGGGCTTGGAGAACAGAATTCACCAAGTGACGTGTCAGCAAAACATGCCCTTGATGCCTTTGGCCTCCAGTGCTCATAAGACACACATGCACATACACCCCACACTGTATTCCACGGCCTACGTGCTGCAGTTTCATTCAAGTCGTTGCCATGGAGAGACAAGATATCAAAGGCTATATTTGAACTGCACTTCTTATAGTGTGCAGGGAAAGGCATCATAAAAAATGACAAATTGTGATCAATTCTGTACACATGGATAGCAGACACAATAAGTTTGTTGTACATTTGGATTAAAAAAAACTTGTGTTTTCCTTTTTCGTTAATATTTTATGTCTTTGTGAAGAAAAAAATAAAATTAAAAAATAAAATTACATAAATAATGTTTAATACCATCAGAAATCACAGGAACAGTGTAGCCCATGCTTGATGTGGGGCCAACCCCCTAGATCAAGTTATTAAATGCCCCAGGAAAAATCTGGAAGCATTAAAAATGATGTTCGTTGTTAATTTCTGCCATTGGTTATATTAATGAAAATAATTTGCTGTCCATGTCAAACTGTATTTAACAGATCACTGCCAGCTACAGAACCTCACCCACTCTAAAATGAAGGACGCACAGAATTGTGTCCCGGTTAGTTTACATTCGTGTAGGCAACTGTGTAGGGTTACTTTACATTATAATAGACACCTTCGCTCATAGAATGCAAAGTTAAACAAATGAACAAGTCTTACCAGCTTCAGAGATTAAGAAGCATTAAACCCTCAGGGGAAATAAACACTTTGAGGCTACTAAACACTCACTCACTTTCATAACCGCATATCCTGATTAGAGTTGCGGGCGGTGCTGGAGCCTATTCCAGCTCTCACAGTGTGAAAGGCAGGGAAACACCCTGGACAGGTCACTAGTCCATCACAGAGCAGATTCACAAACACACTCACACCCAGGGGGCAATTTAGATTACATATCCAATCCACCTTACCTGCATGTCTTTAGACGGTGGGAGAAAACCAGAGCACCTGGAGGAAACTTGAAAGCTCCACACAGAAAGGACCCAGACCACCCCATCTGGTAATCGACCCAAGGACTTTCTGACTGTAAGATGATAGCTAGCACTATCCAAGATAACAAATCAATATAATCAATATACGTGTTAATGTAGGTTAAAATGACAAAATGTTAAAAAGTGTTATAAAGTGACATTTTCAGTGTAAAACTGATACAGCATTGGTTCTTTAATTGCAGTGATTCTGAACAACAGTCATGGACTACCCCATAGCAAGCCATTCCAGAGCTGAAGTGAAGTGAAAGTGACTATTAGTCACTGTGAACATGGCACAACACTGAACCACAATGAAATGTAACCTCTACATTTAACCCATACATACACTGTGCAGCAGTGTCGCAGTGTTGGACAATACCTTGTTCAAGCTACATCAGGGCAATCTACTGATCTGGGATTCAAACCCACGACATTCCAATCCTGGGGCCTAGTCTCGAAATAGTAGGCCATAGCTGCCATACCGCTGTGTGTGTATAACAGATGGAAAATCAAAAACAAGGCAGTGAGTTTTCAGGTGTAGTGTTGGGATTACTGTTTTTATGGCTTCGCTCAAAAAAAAAAAAAAAAAATTGTAAATGTGTAATTCTGCATTCAAGTGAATCCACTCCTGATCTCAGATCGGTGTGTTCTACATGAGCAGGTGATTGGAGTGCATAGCTGCAGGCGGTACATCCTGCCCCCAAGAGCAAGGCCTGCAGACTGCACCTGGACCGACATGCTCGTCTCTCTGCAGGGTGACCTTGCGGCCCGGATCCTGTGACATAGCTGCAGACAGACTGCTGAAAGCGAAGCCCACAAATGGTTATTCAGGCTCGGCCTCGGCCTGGTTTCTGGGAAACGGAGCAGTGAGTGATGTCAGTCGTGCATGCGTTTAATTGGGGAGCAGATCGTATGGTGCTGCTGTGCTGTTTATGGCAGCTTCTGTTTACCTCTGTGTTTTCAAAGATACAGTCAGGGTGGAAATCTAAGCCAAAAAGTACCCCTGAGGCAATATATTTATGATACATTAATGCTTTATAACCAGTACTGAAAATAAAAAAAGAGACCCGTTTAATTGCGCATGCTGGGCATAGCTAAAATGTTGCATGTGATATTTCCTTCTGTGCTAAACAGACAATGCGATCTTGTTTCCTTTTGGCTAAGAGCTTGTTTTTCCTTTCAGTGCAAGAGGCTGTGTGTACTGTGGCTTTGATTAATGTGGAGTTCTTTACGACTTTCTTTGAAACATTTATATTCTATAGGATATGCAAATCCATGCTCATTAGGATGGATTAAGATGCCTTTTTGATGCCCATGGACATTTTAGTTGTGGTCTCACAAAAAATCTGCAAATAAAGCATTCTCTCCGCTGCACCAGTGGTTTCCACGCCAAGGCTAAAATGTATTTCATGTACAAATTTTAAAATACTTTATTGTTATGTATTAACATGGACAAACATTACACATTACAATAAAGTAATATTGCTTTAATAATTATTTCATACCATGCATGTCTTTTTTTGAATACATAGTAAGGTAAAAAGAATTCTGAAATGAGTCTTCTTCCTCCGGCTGCTCCAGTTTAGGAGTCGCCACAGAAGATCAACCATCTCCATTTCTTCCTGTCCTCTGCATCTTCCTCCTTCAAACCAACTGGCTGCATGTCCTCTCTCACCACGTCCATAAATCTCCTCTTTGGTTTTCCTCTTTTCCTCTTTCCTGGCAGCTCAACATACTCCTCCCAATATAATCCTTGTCTATTCCCTGGACATGTCCAAAACAATGCATTCTTGCTTTTCTAAATTTGTCTTGACAACCTGGGCTGTACTGTCCATCCTCATCACACCCAAAGAAAATCTCAGCATCTTTAACTCTGATACCTCCAGTTCTGCTGCCTGTCTTTTTGTCAGTGCCACCATCGCCAAACCTTGCAGCCTTCCTTCTTCAATCATTTGATCCTCGACTCTGCCCTCACTTTCCTCCTCTTCTTGATCTCCAAGGTCATCCTACAGACCACCATCCTATGCTGTTTAGCTACACTCTCCCCTGTCACTACTTTGCAGTCTCCAATCTCCTTCAGACTGACCCTCCTGCAAAAGATATAATCCACCTGTGAGCATCTTCCTCCACTCTTATACATCACCCTGTGCTCCTCCCTCTTCTTAAAATAAGTATTAACTACAGCCATTTCAATCCTTTTCACAAAATCTACAACTATCTGACCTTCAGCGTTCCTCTCCTTTACACCATGCCTACCCATCACCTCTTCATCACCTCTGTTCCCTTCACCAACATGACCATTAAAATCTGCACCAATCACCACTCTCCCTCCCCTGGGTGCACTCTCTATCACTTCATCCGACTCACCCCAGAATTCTTCTTTCTTCTCGATCTTACAACCAACATGTGGGGCATAAGCGCTAACAATATTCATTATCATCTGACACCCTCTATACCTCCGAAACACTCTCCAATAACTACTCTTCCTTCAGGATAACACCTACCCCATTCCTCCTTCCATCCACACCATGGTAGAACAGTTTAAACCCTCCTCCAATACACCTGGCCTTACTACCCTTCCATCTAGTCTCTTTCACACACAAAATGTCAACCTTTCTTCTCTCCATCATATCAGCTAGTTCTCTACCTTTTCCAGTCATGCTGCCAACATTCAAAGTCCCTACCCTCACTTCCACTCTCCTCCCCTTCCTCCTCTCCTCCTGCCTCCTGACATGATTTCCTCCTCCTCCTCTTCTCATTTGGCCAAGAGTAGCCCCAATTCCACCAATACCCTTTTGGCTAACAGTACTGGTGTCGGTTGTTGTTAACCTGAACCTCGACTGATGCAGCGTGGAAATCTCCTTCATTGCCCGCATATCAATTTGGCACGATGACCTTTAAATACATAGGAGATCAATCATGTTCTTGCATCTTAAGGTTGGTGTTAGAACACACAGTGTTGTATGGTGTAGACACCAATATTCAATAGTATTTTGTAAAGATTTGTAAACATTTCTTGTGATGTCACATAAACTAATGTATTTAAATATATTAATGTATTCGGCCTTCACTGGTTTAGTAATAAGAAGTATTTCAGCTTGGAGTGGTTTCTAAATTAACCAAAGGGCTTCAGTGAGAATAGCAGACCTTCATAATACTAACCATAAGTCCTAATGGAATAGTGACCAAAACAGTCTGTATAGTTTATGGAGGAAAAATTGAAGTTTGGAAAATGGTTATAAAAATCTATAGACACTTTCACACACATACTGCAGTCTTAATCCTTCCTAGACATTACCCAGAGCAGCGGTGGCCTAGTGGTTAAGGAGTTGGCCACAGATTGTGGGTTCAAACCCCTTACCAGTGGGTTGCTCTGAGGTACCCTTGAGCAAGGTACTGTCCCCATCACTGCTCCCCAGGTGCTTTCATAGCTGCCCCCTGCTGCACACTGTTTGCATGGGTTAAATGCAATTTCTTTGTGATTCACTGTGTGCTGCGCTGTGACCTCGCAATGACAAGAATAGTCACTTTTACTTTCAGAAGCAGTTTGTCCTTCTGCACAACCCTCCACAAAATCTTTTTGAGAGTTTTTGTGTTACCATTACGAAATGTTTTCCTGCGAATTAACAACAAGTGAATGAGAATTCTAACATTATCTGAAATTAACTGAAAATAAATGAAAATAAATGAATAAATAAATAAAACATAATGTGCAAAATGATAGAAAAACATCCAAGGATGAAGGAGCAAGATCATTTAAATGAAGAAAATGCCTTATTTGGAAATATATAATGATAATATAATAACAGTAACTACAGTCATTTCTGTCCATAAGGGACACTTTACCCTGATGCAACCCACCACCTAAACCACACAGACTATTCCCAGTATAGTTAAATGCATTCAGCATGGAAAACGTCTTGTTGTTTTCTATACTTGTTTAAAGGGTAACTCCAGACAATGTTAGAACCTGGCTCAAGTTCATATAAGCAGACGGCTGAAGAAAAACGTACAATATTGACACCTTAAGTCAATAACTGGCAGGTTTAGTTAAGGATGAGACTGGTCGGTAGTGGCGAGAACAGGAGATCTGCATCGCTAAATGCTTGCAAGAAGTAAGTAGCAACAATCTAGCAATTTCTTCCAAAGCACAGGTTTCAGGATATGCTTTATAATAGTCTTTACTCACCCCTTATTTCAGTCTGCAAAGTGCCTAAAGATACAAAATGCTTAAATGGGTTCCAGCCAATCGGCATTCAGCATCACCAGTATAATAATCACTAGCCTGATCATCTGCACCTGTTTCTTCACTGCTTTGTGCCATAATTTAGTTGGATTAGTTTGGTTTAACAAAGAAAACATGGCGCCGCAGTGGCATAGAGGTTGGGGACTAGGCCCCAAAAAAGGTACAAGGTACCGTCCTGCATACTGCTCCCAGGGCGCTGAATGTAGCTGTTCCCATCTACAAATCGTAACTTTCAGGTTTTCACTTCATAAATCTCTGAAACTGGTCAGGTACAGGGATGCACTGAAAATGAAACCTAAAAACATTGTCCTTCAGTAAGCATGAAATCCTCAAAAATAAATTCAGATATACAAAAGAAAATGTGACTCGTTGGAAGCAAAATATGAAGAAATGAGGTGATGGCTCAGGATTTTTGTAAAGCACTGTATGTGTAATTAGGTCTAGGTGTTAATGCTGAGCTGGGGGAGACAACTTTGTATTCCATCTGTGTCACCCAGTGTGTGATGCAAATGTTTTTTAAGCCAGTGCTGCAGAGAAATGAAGCGATTTTGATCTGGCCCAGGCACGAATAATCAAGCACTAAAGCTCGATTACAGGCTGAAAATAGCAGCAGCTTACTTTAATGAGATTTCAGCCTGCAGTGAGCACTAGAATGGCCCTGCATAACATTCTCCCAGCCTCCTAAACCCATCATTAAAAAGACATGCAGCCCTCATATAGAGCCCAGTGAATGCAGGCTGAATGCAATGAAAAAGGCATACAATGCTCATGTTCTCAGCAGTGAATACAGCCTGAGTAAAAATGAAAAAGACATGCACTAAATGTAGACTGAAATGAAGACGTGAATGAGGCTGTACTTAGTGCAGATTTTTCCCCTTTGCACATTAAAGAAATCAGCTATAGCTTTTGCTTTCCATGCCCAGAGCAACATCAAAGAACACAATATATGCCAGCTCTGTAGCAGACTCAGGCTAAGAGGCTGGTTGCTATGAAGCACATTTGTATCTCAGATTCTTGTGCGTCAGCTCACATGAGCCTACTTGTCCTATATACATGGAAATGTGTTTCCATTTCAACAGCAATGTTGGACACATTCTAAAGAAACATTTTGGATTAAATTAGCTGTCGTGCTTTGGTATGTGTATACATTTGTACTATTTTAGAACATGAAGAGGTTGGTTCCACACTATTTTCATCATATTTGCTTCTTTAAAATTAGGCTGATGGGAGTGACAAAAACCCCCCACCAAAAAAACCCTTTATAATAATTTATTTTTATTTAATTATTTAAAATTATTAATGTGAGAGTACACATGTATAACAGTTATGTATAACAGTTAATGTAAGACAAAAAATATGTGTATTTTTGTATATGTGTATATGTGTATCAATCTGGTCTATAGGTTATTTGTGTGTGGATATTAATATAATATATAATATATTAATATAGCACATAGTATATTAATATAATATCATAATGTGCTATAATTGTGCTACACACACACACACACACACACACACACACATATATATATATATATATAATTTTTTTTTTTTTTTTTTTTTTTTTTTTTTTATTAAACATACATGACTTTTCATTTGGCGATTTGTTTTACATTCTGAACAGGTACTACTGCCGTCTGACTTTACGTGATCTGGAAAAGGGGGTGTGGTCTAAGACCCGCCGTCCAACCGCGTGGCGAGCTTCTGTCTGATTGGGCGGGGCTTCTCGCAAAAGGGGCGGGGATAAATGCGGAAATATGTCCGGGATTGGCTGCCGTTTAGTCACGTGTTGCGTGAACGGCCCGCCTGTGGGAATAACAGCCGCTCAGTGAGCATGAAGAGCAGAGCGCAGCGAAGGGACGCGGAGACGTTTATCTGCTGGAAACTCACTCACTCACGTGTGTGTGTCAGCTCCCCGTGTGTATGTATATATGTATGCATGTATGTATGTATGAATGTGTGTGTCAGCCCGCAGTGAAGCGGCGTTTTAAATAAACACAGCAGATTCACCAAGATTGCAGGAGTGTGTGCGCGTGCGCGTGTGCGTGTGTGTGTGTGTCCGCGCGCGCGTGCGTGTGCGTGCGCGTGTGCCAGCTGACTGCCAGGGGGAAACTACCCCTCTCGCCCACAGACGGAGACGTCATCAGTCTTTTCCTCTGTTTAAATGGTGGACGGAGAGGAGGGCGCTCGGTAGGTAGAGCCCGTTCGGTTTTTTTTGGCTGGGGAGTGTTTGAGAGGGGAGGAGTGGGCCGGTCGCGGTTAAAGCCTTCATTTTCAGGCAGGGTTGGGCGGCCCGTCTTTAGCCTTTAGCCTGTAAACGGCCGGTCCTCCTTCAGCCTGTTGGGTTTCTAGAAATGCGTCGATGATCTTCACCTGAACGGCTGCAGTTTCTCTTTTCTCTTCCTCTCAGCGTCCCTTTCTCGTGATTACGTCAGGAGGACACAGCAGATGGTTCCTACAGGCAAGTGTCCTTTAAAGCGTGGGGTTTAGTGAGGTCCTGATAGAGCCGAGGATTTAGGTGGACTGGGGAAATATGGATGAAGGGCTCGCTTGAATGGATGGATGAATAGTTGGACGCCAGGATGGAAGGGTGGAGGATGAACGTGTTGATGGATTAATGAATGAATAAACTAATGCAGCATGGATGGATGGATGGATGGATGTAAGGATAAACGGATGGATAAACGATTGAATGGATGGAAAGAAATGGATTGCAGGATGAATGGATGGAAAGATGGACAGGTGAATGAATGAACAGCAGGATGGATAAATGAGGGAAGGTAAGGATGTTACGGTGAATGAATGGAAGGGCAGGTGGATGAATGAATGAATTGATGGCTGGATGGATGGGTAGATAGATGAATGAAGGAAGGATTAATGGATGGATGGATGGATCAGTGTGTGAGGGAGTGGTTAAACGATCACATGGATAAAATGCTCTCCCTCTCTTTCTCTCAAGGTATTCTGCAAAATTGAGGGAATTGAAGGAAAGTGAAAATAACCTGGATTAGGCTACATAAATGGGGGATTACAGCTTTGGAGTCCTGGTTAAAAACAACGCCTCTAACAAATCCGTTTTCCCTGTAAGACTTCACCCGCACCTGCAGCATCCGGTGCATCACCAGACCGCTCCTCCAAGCCCCCCTGCCTTCATCAACAGCAATACGCCGACCAGCGGTGGAAATGCGGGGTCCGCTTGGCTCTTCCCTGCCATAACGACCCACTCTAACATGCAAGATGAGATACTGGAATCTGAGAAAGCCAAGGTCCAACAAGACGACCAAGAAGGACAGGATAAGCAGCCTCTTTCCCCACAAGGCCACCAGGAAAGCCCAAGCATCATATCAGACTTGGACAGCACAATGCCAGAGGAGGTCCAACTGGAGAAGGGGACTGTGGAGAATGGCAGCGGTAAAGATGGTCTGCGGCTTGAGTCTCCCGTGCTGTCTGGGTTTGACTATCAAGAATCATCAGGCATTGGTACGCTGGCACAGTCCAGCAGCTCCTCCTCGTCTTCTCTGGTTGGCTTCAATAGCTGGTCCACTGCTATTCCCACCAACCCCTCCACCATGATTGAAGAGGTGGGTTTCTTCAGCCAAGCCGCCAACACTACTAATGCGCCTCAGCCGCTGCTTTTCCAGAACTTCTCCCATCACACTAGTCCGGGTTTTGGAGGTAGCTTCTCTCACCAGATCGGGCCCCTGTCCCAACACCATCCTCCTGCTCCTCCTCCTCCACCTCCTCCTCCACACCCCCACTTTCAGCATCCTCACAACCAACATCAACAGCACCGCAGGTCCCCTGCCAGCCCACACCCTCCACCCTTCAACCACCGCAATGCTGCTTTCAACCAGCTGCCTCATTTGGGGAATAACCTAAATAAGCCACCTTCCCCATGGGGCAACTATCAGAGCCCATCCTCCACTCCTTCCTCCAGCTCCTGGAGCCCAGGTGGAGGTTATGGGGGCTGGGGAGGCTCTCAGGGTCGCGAGTACAGACGGGGTCTGAACGGAGGGGTTAATCCACTTAACTCCATTTCTCCGCTGAAGAAATCTTTCCCAAACAACCAGACGCCATCGCAGAAATATCCCCGCAACAACACAAGCTTCAACCCTAAACCCTGGATGGAAGATAACATCAACCGCAATGACAGTATCTTTCCTTTTCAGGTAAGGGGCCTAAAGCGGTCAGACTTGCTCTAAGATTAACCATTTGGACTTAACGTCGGCTGTCGGTGATGGTAAAAGAGGGACATAAAGCACAGCTGTTTCTGAAATGGATTTCACGGATAATATATAATGTTTCAGAGACCCGCTTACGTGACGTGGTCTCCTGTGCTTCTAGCTGTAGGTTCACTCTGCTCTCTTTGGCCAGGTCTAATCTGCTTATGACTAGTAGCCGCTCTTGTGGCCTGCTTTGAAGGATGTGTTAGATCAAAGCCCAGATGTGTAATGAGCTTCTGCCGATCCACTTCTGCACGCAGCGTGTGCGCGTGTGCCGCTGATATAAAAAGACATGGATGAGTGAGTCAAAATCACTAGATGGGCTGTAAGTCGCGCAGCTAAGGGGAAATGGGAAGATGGATGAATGTCTGGTTCCGTTAATGGCTCAGGACAGCATGATTATCTGTAATTCCAGATTTCAGGAAGGGGGGGGGTGCACCAGGGCCTTTGCTAAGGTCAAGTCTCTGAGAGTGTTCATTTTTCTCCCTCCACCCATCATGGGCTAATGACCGGTTGTTGCAGTGGAAGAGGGGGATCGTTTGTGACCGTCTAGTCACACATGGAGTGCGATCGGTACTTCCACCAGAGGGTTTCTGTTGCTCAACTCTGCTCCAGACACATTCAATCATGTTTGCAGGAAGAATCGTTTATGCTGGTGCATTTTCCCCCCCGTGTGCTTGTGTTCCTCTTTTGCCAGCGGGTTAATATTTACTGTGGCATTTATGTTTACTCAGATGGTGCTCTTATTTGAACACGGTGGTGACTTTGAAAACACACTGTTGTTTCATATGCTTAGTCAGTCCTCCCCTCCTCACAGCTTCTAGCCTAATTTCAAGAACAGACCTCGTATTGTGTCTGTGAGCGCCCCCCTCCTCCTCTTGGAGCATGGCTGCTGTACAAACGGACAGTTCACAAGGACTGAGAATCGCATGGCAATACTTGGCCTCGTGGAAATAAACAAGGTGTTTGTTGTTTTAAGACACTAAGCTTGATCTGTTTTGTGTTGAAAGGAAGAGTCTAGCATTTCTGACCTTGTATTCATCTGTGCTGTTTGTCATGAACAATTATTTGGATGCATTTTCTCCAGCTCCCGGAGGCCAGGTGGAGGTTATGAGGCTGGGTAGGCTCTCGGGGCCGAGAGCGCTTGAGCACATGAGCGCTTTTGCATTATTAGTGTGTAATTTTCCTGTTTTATTTGCTCCGGGTAATTATTTTCGATCATAATCATCTGTATAAAGGTTGGAAAAATGGTAGTTTCTTTTCAAGATCTTCCTCGCTATTGAATGTTGCTGTTCATAAATGGTTATTGGGAGAAGGACAAGCACCAGGGTGAGGACAGTGCATGGGAAACTGCCACAGTACAGCTCTGATTTCAATATAGTATGATGTGAAAAATCTACTGATCTCTTGCATTATTAATCTGTTCCCAGCAGTTAGGGGCCTTGATTGATTTTAGCTTTTCCTCTGACAGCGCCAGCACTGCTTCATGCCGACAGGTTCTGCCTTGTTCGTCCTGCTGAGCAGCCAGCATATGTGTGGAAATGAACAGAAAGGTAGGGACCCAGAGACAACTGGAGATCTAAAGGCTAATAATGGGTTCTTCCCGGTCTCTTAGCAGGAGCGCAGTCGGTCCTTTGATGGCTTCAGCATGCACTCTCTGGAGAATTCCCTGATTGACATTATGAGAGCTGAGCAGGATTCTTTGAAAGGTACAGTTCCCGTTAACTTTGGCAGAAATATTGTTCATTGCAACACTCATGCAGTGGGATGGATGAAATGGCCAAATTATGTCACAACACTAAGACTCAGCATGGATGACTATTATTTCAGATATTACAACACTGGAAAAAAAACAACTCTAATAGAATTTTCTGTGTTTCACATTGAATTTTTCTTCATTTGATTTTATTTAACAGTCCACACACTACAGATCCAAAGAAAGAAGGTTAAAAAGGAGTAACTGAGCTCTCTTCGTGAAAATACGTGCAGTTGACCAGTGTTGTGAACTGACAATGCATTGAAAGAAACATGTTCTGACGTTTTCATGATCAGGATAAGTGTCACTGCCACTCAGTCTTAAAAAATGAGTGTGGGAGCGATACCTACCATAAGTATCAGTGCAGCAGAATGATTTTAAACAGTTTAAATCGTTCGGCTGCATTTTGTTATATTTGAGGCATTCTGGTCAGGTTCCCTTTGCTTTTGAGTGTGTCCTCCAATTTTTTATTTTTTTTTCTCCACTGTGAACTGAATTAGTTCCTTTGCTTTGATTCCTTTTTATATACTTTCTACATGTACCTTCTGCCTTCAGATTGTCACGTTCATAATTTATGACCCTTTTTGTATTTGGAGCAGGAAGGTCAAGCTTTGAGTGTCTCCTCCTCCTCTCCCTCTTCAGTTCTGTGTAGTGATTCATCCTGGACTGGCAGAGTTGATCATTTTGATGAATATTCGTGCAAGAAACGATTTCCCGTAGTTTCGTTTTTTAGTATCACTTTCTTTTTGGAAGCTACGTTGTTACTGTAATGCGTTCCTCTGAGATCGATCGTCAGGATGAAATTCAGCAGGACGGCGCATTTTCTGATTCTAAATAAACTCTCTCGTGTTCAGTTAAGATTCCAGACCGGACCAGTGATAGGATTATCAAAAAGTCCCACAATGTCCTGAGCAGGTCAGATTTTGCCAGTTTCCTACAGATCCACAGTTTCCGCAGCATGAGTGTGACCTTTTTTTCTTCTTTCCTCGAGGGCCATCAGTAGAACCAAAGCTGGTGGTTGTAGGGATTAAGATACGTGGTTCATACCTTTTCATACTCCACCAGAATTAGAAGACTTGTTGTAACTGACACATTCTCTGTTGTAACAAACGCTTATCTTAACCTGCAGGAGATGAGGGGGGAAAATACACAGATCCAAACATTCACCAAGTTTTTTTTTTTGTTTTGTTTTTTTCTCCTTTTCTCTATTGCAGGGAAGCTTTTTTTGTATAGTGGTGGTAGGAGTCAGGGGTTAGTGTTTAACTTTTTTATTTACAGTCCAAAACAACAAGTAATCCTACATGTCTTCAGAGATAAAATACCTGTTTTGGTAAGATACCGATTTGTCCTGCATTCATTTCTGCACAATAGATACATTTAAAAAAATACCCAACCAGAAACGATCCTAAAACATTTTCTCGGACATTAATTTCACAACCATTTCAGAGGTACCTTTTGAAAGTAGTAAACACTTCCACCCTCTAGATTCTGTCACCAGCACAGTGACCTGCCCTGAGACGAGTCTGACATGGTTATGTTCTAACGGTGATGAAATCAAGCTCTTTGTCTGTTGCCTCTGTTTGGTGTTTTCCTAAAATATGTGATTTGTGGAAATCAATCTTCATAAATGATGACAATCTACAATGTAGATTATTCATCTCGAATCAGCATTAGCTTCCTTACCACATCAAAACATACAGTATCACTTTAATAAAAGAAAAGAAGAAAAACACATTTTCATTGTTCTGTAAAATCATCCCGCTGACGTTTGCTTGTAATGTTCCTTTTCCTCTTAGCAGAATCTGAACCCCCAGGATTAGTTGGCTAATCTAGGCCAGAGAAGAGAGGGCACACACTGCAGTCTATCTGCTCTTGTTCCTGATTAAACCGCTGTTTTTCTGCACTCATGTTTGGTTTATCTTTCCATTTAATCAGAAATCGTCTAATATTCTCTAACAGTTTTATCTTTATCTCGGAAAGCCAAAACTAATCAGATGTCAAACGATGCAGAATTTGCAGCACCATCATAAACAACCCCAAGCATATACTTTCTGCAACCAAGCAGTGTCTGACATTTGGAGGTCATTTTTCCCAGATTTAATCCAGTCTTGATTTATGATGATGGTAGTGAGTCATTATTGGTTATTATTATTTAAACTGCAGGCTTTTAACAAACTATGGTTTGAGAGTCTTCGTCGTGAATTCCCATGAATTTATTGAACTCTGCTTGCCTTTGCTGTAGGTCGATTTGGCTTTTCACATCCAAGTGGAGATGGCCCTCTTTCTGGGAACGGTATGTAAAAGATTCTTTTCACTTTGTACATAAGCCTGTCTCCATCCTGAATATTAAGCTAATGATTAGTTGCTGCAGAAAAAAACTGATTAATTAGGACATTTGAACCAATGTAGAATATATTGATCGAAAGAAGACTGTTTAATTGTTAAAGGGCAAGTCTAAAGAGACTCAGTGCTCCCAATTTGAGGACACATTATGGTCATATCATTTTATACCGTTAATCATAAATGGAGGCTCTCTGTTCATAATGGAGAACAGGTGATTACGTAATCATTGTGACAGGCCTACTTGTACACACTTCTTAGACTGAATAAGCTGGAGGTTGTTGATGATGGCAGTGACTCTGGCTTGTTGCTGAATGGTATTCTCTCTTTGCATGCAGCAAGGAATTATGGGAGGAGACGAGGTAACAGCAGTTGGTTTAATTTATGGTTTTGGCTTTTCATTACCTGACACTGTGCTCAAACTGAGTTGTTTGGTTGCTAATGCATCTCATTTACTGTTGGATAACAGCGTTATTGGAGCTGGATTAGTTTTACCAGTAAAGATTCAGAAATGTCATTTGGAAAGGATTGTACAACCTATTTCAATCAGGACAAATTTCCCCAAGTCCGGCCATCATCTGGACATTCGTGTCAGCTTGATTTGAAAACATTATGGATCCCAGCAAAACCAGATCAAATTTCTAAGCAATGCCAGGCAGAAGTTAGTTGGGGTCAAAATCATTTTGCAGTCAGCAATCTTATTGTCTCTCAAGATATTTCACTTTTCTAATTCAGTCATCATTCTTGTAGATGACGGTTCTCTGCTGAAGAACATAAATCAAGCTCCGTTGTCGTTTTGTCTTGGAGTCCTGCTGTGAGTTTAGTTCAAACAGGACCACTATTAGAGGGAGGAACTGGTTTGGGGAAGCGTGAAGGGTGGTTCGCTCAGGAGTGACCACAGAAAGTGCAGCAGTGGATTGTAGTGGATTAAAATCCTTGATCTCTTCAGCAGTTTGTAAAATGACATTGTGGTCAAACTAATCCCGGTCCAACAGGTCTGTCAGCTTACCAGTAATTATTGTTGAAATGCAGTGTTTAAAATTTTGTAATGGTAAAGATAAATGGTTAACTTCTGTTAACTCAATTTAGTATTTATATACAGGATCTTTTTTTTTTTTGTTTGTCTTATCAGATCCTTTTTTTAAATTTCACAATTCAAGCTCCTGTTTGTGACCCATATCTTTTTATTCTAAACAAATCTGTGAAACAGCATTTACGTGCACAGGAAGGAAGTAGCAGAGCAAATCTTCATCAGAGGTCAAAAGCTCTGATCAGCGCGAAGCTAATCATGATTAGAGGAGAAATGGAAGTAAGGCCCCGAGCTTCTGCTGCATTTGCTGGCAGAGAATTTAAGAAGGCCACTGTTGCAGTGTGAACATGGGATGATGCCTAATGTGCAGCAGAAAAATTGCATGAATTCCTGTCTGACCAAATGCATATGAAAGTGGAGCAGTTTGAATTTAAAAAGTTCAGACACACTCAGAAGACCAGCGTTGCATTAATGCAAAATTCCCCTTTAACCTAGTAATGTGAACCGCATTACCAAACGATTTGGAGTGCGTGTAAGAATAAAATCCAGTCCAAGGATAAAGTCCAATCCAAACATAGCCATATCAGGTTCGTAGGACCTTTGTGCAGAGTAGCAGTATTCAGGAACTTTTTTTTTTTTTTCCTTTTTTTTTTTCTTTATTGCTAATGACCTACATCACACATAATTGTCTAATATTGCTATAGAATTTATAACTATTTTAATTGTAATTTGCCCACCACTAATAAAATTGGTTTGTCCTTTTTTCTTTTGTTTTGCCGTTCATTGTGCTAAAAGGCTTTAGGCTGATGTTTTCAACTGTGCCTAATAATAATAATGGGGTGTGTGTGTGTGTGTTAGGTCATTCTTCCTTGTTCCCTATGGAGGACGAGCGCAATTTCGGGGAGGACGAGAGGTCAGACCAGAGTCTTGGTGGGCTGGGCTCTCAACATTGCTTCCCTCATCAGAACGGGGAGCGCATCGAGCGCTATTCTCGCAAGGTCTTTGTGGGCGGACTCCCTCCTGACATAGACGAGGGTACATTTTAGCCCCAGTTTATTACATTTTAGAGAAATCTCTTCTATATTTACAATTTATCTAAAACATGAAATGCTCAGCTTAACCCAGAGACACGCCCTGATGCAGGGTTTCACTTTAAATCACTCCACGGATCCCTGAATCACATTCTGTGCTGAGTCAGGATCTGCACACTGGCTTATTGCCTGGTTCACAGTTGGCACTAACTTTGGCTTGTGTAATTTTGAGCCTGTTAAACTGGATTTATTTTTTTCTGCTCTTTTCAGTTACTCCTAATCATGCAGCAGCAACTGCTCACTGTGTATTGTGTAAATTTGTCTGCTTTCAGATGAGATCACTGCTAGTTTCCGTAGGTTTGGACACTTATTTGTGGACTGGCCTCACAAAGCAGAGAGCAAATCCTACTTTCCACCCAAAGGTAATCATCAGAAAGTTATTCCATTTTAATGCTGATGGCTCTTGCTAAAATTAAATGTCTTCTATTATAATTTCATCAAGTGAGAAGGGCTTGATAATGAGTGAATGGCAGTATTGCATGTTTTTTTTTTTTATTATTTTAAAATACAGCCACAGATTGTCACAGAATTAGCTGAAATCTCTTTTGCTGTTCATGGATGTCAGCATTAGGATAACATTCAAATTTTTTTGGACTTGGTATTGATTTTGCCAAAATTAGGCTTAATCTGTGATCTAAGCCTGGGCTTTATCTTCATATGAAATTTTAGAAAATAGATAAACTGCTAAAATACAAGCATGCCGTGACACCAAGTAGAACCAGACCCCCCGCAGACCCGTTCATATAAACTACAGCTTCAATTTCTTCTCACGGTTACTGCCATTCGGGATCATGGATCACCTGTCCTCTGCATCTTCCTCTTCCACACTGACCACCTCCATGTCCTCTCACCACATCCATAAACCTCTACTTAGTTCTTCCTCTTCTCTGCCTGGCAGCTCCATCCTCAGCATCCTTCTTCTAATATAATCCTGGTCTCAGTATCACTTCCCTGACTTTTCCTGTGTCAGGAAGTGAACCTGGGCATCTTTTTTTAAATAAATATTAAACACTTGTAATTTAATCCATAATTTCAAGTGAAACATTCTAATGCAAGTACTGAAGGTATTGATTTGACAAAGGGATATAATCTAAAAATATCAACTGACCACGCTTGCAACTCAGCAAGCATATGCTTTATTGAGACCCCTCTGCACTTGTGTTTCACTGGCTCAGCTGTGTGTGTGTGTGTGTGTGTGTGTGTGTGTGTGTGTGTGTGTGTGTGTGTGTGTGTGTGTGTGTGTGTGTCACGCACACACCCTCAGAGACCAATCTCATGAACAAGCAATTGTTTGGCTCCAGCAAAATTTATTTATTTTGACAATTCTTTCCTACTACACTATCAAAGGCAGCGTAAAAAAACTGTCATGGTAATCATGCCTGCTAGAAGTGCAGCAAATGACAAGGTTGTACAGTTGCAATTGGCCAGGGTCAAAACTGTTTAAATGCTACTAAGCTGAAACCAAAACCCTGTAGCACAGTCCTGCATAAGTTCTTGTGCTTTTGGTGGTGTATTTTATTTAACGTGTTATTTTAATGGATGAATGATATTTCATTGAATAATTCTTTTAGCCAACATTGAAGAAATTACTGTAAATGAACTCGTGTTGTTGATTTAGCCAAACAGTGCAATAATAGAAAATTGGCCGAAGGAGGAATAGAGAAATTGGAATATAATTAGATTAAAACCTGTCTGTGCATCCCTAATGCAAATGTTTCAAAGTTTAATAAAGTAACATTGTTTTTGTTTTATTTTACTGTAATTTAGTTTAAAGGGCTTTCATTTTTTGTTAGATGCACTGTGCTTTGGGTTGTTTGAACAACTGGCCTGGCATACTCTTTGTCCTCTCTCATTTATTCAGTTTCTTTGATGCCTAGAACATCATGAAAGGTTCCACACATCATACCTGTCCTTTTCCCCCAGGTTACGCGTTCCTTCTGTTTCAAGAAGAGAGCTCTGTCCAGGCTCTGATCGATGCCTGCATGGAGGAGGATGGCAAGCTGTACCTCTGTGTGTCAAGCCCCACAATCAAAGACAAACCAGTAAAAACCTACATTATTTATATCACACACTCACTCACTCACTCTTCACATAAACATGTATTTTTAACTTTCTGTACAGACCATGAGAGGAGGTCTTTTTGCCATTTGGGCAGTGTTTGTGAAGTCTCATTGCAGGGCTAACATGATCAGGTCGGGGCATCTGCAGGGCTTTAAAAGGGTTTTAAATTTTGCGCTTGAATATATATATAATTATGATTGTAGGATTATTATTAGCTCCAACACTCCCTCAAGCCAATTATCTACATGTTTGGTTTCCAAAATAAAATAAAAAAACGGCAAAATGCTAATATTTTATGGATGTTAGTATTTAATCCATGGAAATTAGTATTTAGTCAAAATAAATGTTAATTCTACTACAACTTCAAAATCTTACAATACTGGGCATAGAAACTACACTCATTTGTTCTTATGATGTTGTTATGCATGTTTGCTAGGTTAACCCTGCCCATCCACACTGAATTTAGGATTGTTTTGACCCAGACTGCTATTTGAATGGAGTGCAGCCAGCAAAAACTGAGGTCATTTAAATATGTCAAAACTAAGGCATAGTTTCTAAAAGGTGTTTTTTTTTTTTTTTTTTTATCTCAGAGTAAAAAAAAAATTTAATTAATTTAAATAAAAGGCTGGAAATTGACAATACTAATGAATTATGTCTGTTTTTGGGACATAAAATCTCACAAATGCCCAAAGATTGCTGGCAGAGCTAGCGTTTGGAGTTCTTGGTAGGATCTGTCCTCTTTAAAGGGAAGTCCATCTCTTTAAAGAAGCTCAGACAGGACTAAAGGATCTCTAACTTTACCATCAATATTGCATTGGGTTACCAGAGGCCATAAACATGTTCTTTACTTTACAGGCATCTTTATCTGTTTCTATATCTTTTAAAGATTGGTGAATTAAGTGAAAATGATGTGCTCTGTGTTTCAGGTACAGATTCGCCCATGGAATCTGAATGACAGTGATTTTGTGATGGATGGCTCTCAGCCCCTCGACCCCAGGAAGACCATCTTTGTTGGGGGTGTTCCACGACCCCTTCGAGCAGGTACTGGGTTTAGGTGTTGAGGGGGAGCCATTCTTATTGTATTGTTTATGTATGAAGATGTTGTTTTCAATGACTTTGGGCCATTTCTCTCTGTTAATAATGAAATTCTGGCATTTTATTAATGGCAGATAATGTTTTAGAATTATCAAACAAAAATTTAGATCCAGCAGTGATGCAAAGGAATGATTTAATATGTATGAACTGCTTGCAGTTTTTTAGATGCATTTAAAAAAAACATGAGGACTAATGAATAAAAGCAAATGGGCACTATTGTGAAATCTAGAGCATAAGTAACTGTTTTAAATGAATAATTTGGTTTTTTTTAACATGAGAATTACAATAACCATAATGTAGTGTGGAGTCTAACAGTCATGCAGCTCTTAGGGCAAGAACTTCTACACATTATGTGCTGTTCTATTTAGAGACACATTTCAGTACACCATGCGTTTGAGTGCTTACTCAGTAATTCCTACTGATTCAGACCGAACGGAAGAGAAATGCACGCTACTGTATCATGACACACATGCTCCAGAGTGCACACTAGGACATAAGAGCTTTTATACAGCATTGAGTGCTGCAGTCACCAGTTATGGCATGTGACTTCTGGGACAGAAATGTCTCTTGTTCTGTCCTCGTTTGTATTTTTGACATGTGTGTGTGTGTGTGTGTGTGTGTGTGGTAGTGGAGCTGGCGATGATCATGGACAGGCTGTATGGAGGGGTGTGCTATGCTGGCATTGACACTGACCCTGAGCTGAAGTATCCCAAGGGGGCAGGGCGAGTGGCCTTCTCCAACCAGCAGAGCTACATTGCTGCTATCAGCGCTCGCTTTGTGCAGCTGCAGCATGGCGAGATCGATAAACGGGTGGGTGAGGATGGGGCGGGGGGGGGACGGTTATGCAAACCATTTAGCAGATTCAGATTCGGGATGTTTTGAACCTGCTAATCATGAACTGTTTGGTTCTCTGAAAGTCAACAGCCAAAATAGCAATCCAGTGATTTCAAAGGAATCCTGTTTAACCAAAACTACTTTAGATATAGATTTTATACTGCCAGCAAAATTTAAAAAAAGGAAAGTCACTATGGTTCATATAATCCACACTTCCAGCGTAACTAGCGTTCACCGCCGTGTGAGTGTGTGCAAATCTGATGTGACAGTCAGTCTGGGTTTTCTGTAGTCATCAAAGGACATCATTGGAAATTCAGCCAATACTGACTTTAAGGGGCTGAGTTCAGATAACTGATGATGCTGTCTGATAAAAGGTTAATGCTTATTTAACCGTGATTTCATTTTACTCACAGATTATTCAATTCTACAGAGAATCATTTCTGAAACCCACACAGTTTAAGGTTACAGACTTAAATAATGTTGTAGCACAGCTACCCATAATTAGCACTTTCTTGGTTTGTTTGACTTATTTGTTACTGTATTCCACTGTTTTAGGTTCATTTGGGATATTTTTGGATATAATTTATATATAAACCCCTTAGTGTCCAATTTTAACCTGCAGTTCTTTTGAACAAGTCAAATCCCTCAAATTGCATTCATTTACAAGGTTCTGCTGTAGTTGTTTGTAACATGTTAACGTTGCATAAATAATCTTCCTGCCAAATTCTGCATGTGATTTACCCCCCAGTCATAAAGGTGGGGTTGAGTTAGGATTTACATTACTTTCTGTTTTAATCCACAAATTGTCTTTCAGGTGGAAGTGAAGCCATATGTCCTGGACGACCAGCTGTGTGACGAGTGTCAGGGCACCCGCTGTGGGGGCAAGTTTGCCCCTTTCTTCTGTGCCAATGTCACCTGTCTGCAGTACTACTGTGAATACTGCTGGGCGGCCATCCACTCGCGTGCAGGACGGGAGTTTCACAAGCCCCTGGTGAAGGAGGGAGGAGACCGGCCGCGCCACATCTCCTTCCGCTGGAACTGACCCGGAGGGGAGGCCACGAGGGCACAGCTGACTTAACTTGCATACATGCACTTTTCCTTTTTTGCTAGTTCCTTTTTATTTAGATTTCTTTTTTTAAGTCAATTTAATTTATTCTGAGTTTTTAATTTTTGCAAATGATGATGACGATAAAAGAAAACGGTATAGTCCCAAGTTTTTGGTTTTTTTTTGGTTAAAAATCTTAAGTTGGTGCGCATGAAAACTTGAATGCTTTAGATTTATACATATAGATGTTTAGCCTGACTCGACTCTAAAATTGCTGTTTTATTTTTATTGTACTACTGACGAGGCCTCACTTTTTTTTTTTTTTTTTTTTTTTTTTTTTTTTTTTTTTTTTTTTTTTTCTTCTCTCTTTTTTTTTTTATTGTGATTGGTCACCTTTAAGACATGGACACGAATGCACTTGAAGCTGTAGTTGACTACATACAGAAAAGAGGCAGGATCATTAAAGGTGTACAATTCACTGTACTTGCAAATGGTGATGACTAGTTCTCACTCAAAGCTCAAGTAGTTGCATGACAAACACTGATGCAGGTAGTTATTCACTCTAGCAACACATACCTGGACCTTACTAGCAGGAGACCAAACCTACTGTATAACTTACAAAATGCTGATGTTTGAATGGCTGTTCAGCGCGATCGCCGAGGTTGGGCGGAAATTGCTTTGAGGGCCGAGACAGACATGACGCTTACACTAACGCTAACTGCCACCTTCACAAAAATCTGTATAAATATGCATTTTTTTTATTTCTACTCACTGCTGTCACTCGCAGTAAAGGCCACTCCGACCTGATCGTCTCAGATTAAGGCCACGTGATATACTCTGTATATGCCTAACGACCCAAACTCCAGGACGGCTGTGGTGCATTCAGCAGTAAGGTTGTCTGTGACTTCATTCTTGTATTGCCTGCTCCAAAGGGTTTTTAGACGGGCAAACCAAAGATAAGCCTTAGAGATATCAAATGTCTTGACCTCTGTGAAATCAAGGAAATGATGGTCGTGGAAAGCAAATAGGGAGGGTTAAGTGTTTGCTTGGTTTGATTTAGGAAAAAAAAAAAAGAAACACAGCTGATAAGATTAGTTCAGAAATAATTATTGTGATGGTTATGGCAGTAACATTGCTCACTTGTCAGGGAATTTGTGCTAAAAAGCTAACTTAATATTGTAGTTACTAATGAGAATTACCATGTGTTGTACTGAGTGTTTTATTGCATGACCTTTTTCCAAGAGTTTTTGCCGTTTGAGCATTGTGGTAGCTGAGCACATTTCAAAGAATTTTCTGTAAGAGAGAAACGAATATTATTTTATACATGGTCTGCTGATTTTTGTACTGTGTTTTCTAGATGGTTATTTTGTCATTAACATAAACATATGCACTACTTTTCTATATATTGGTTTTTCAAGTCATTAGGCACATTTTTCTTTCTTTCTTTCTTTCTTTCTTTCTTTTTCTCCCCCGCCCCAAAAACGGAAAGTCGTTTTTTGCGATACCTCATTTTTTTATTTTTTTTTTTATTTTATTATTATTATTTTTTTTTTTTCCACTTGTTGGGTATAGATTTTGTACCTTTGTTACAAAGAGACCTGGATATACGGCAAACATTAAGAGAAGTTCATATAATTTTTGATGATGCTTTTTATATGTATAATTGCAGAAATTTGAGGAGTAAATATCGAATCGAGCATGACGAGAAAACCTCTGTGTGGCACTTGTAGAAACTTTACGTTGACCTATCCTAAATAATGGAAGCGGGATTACTCCCCTCGTAAGCTTGTAGGAATAAAAGTAAAAGCAATGTACATAGTTTCACCATAGGGATGCACCTTGTATCTCAATTAGGAATGTCCCATAGGGAAAAATCAATATTTATCAATAGTGTCCAAAATGGCAGACAAAACGTTTTTTCTAAGTATGCATGATCAACGATTAAGAAACTAAATATGACCTTGGCTTAGGTTTATGTAACTCCTTCCAATTATAGCTTTCATTTAACATAGACGTAATATTCGCGGGTTTGACTACAACATTCAGAATCCCAGACCTCTGGCAGAAAGACTTGACTGATTAAACCCTACAGTGGTTCAGGGGCTTCGAGACTTGAATGTTATAAATCTTGCAAAATATGTGCAATATGTCTTTCTTTCCCTCTTCAGAATCAATCTCTGCAATGTATCTGTTGGATTTAACACGACTCTATCATTCCTCAGTCATTCTAACTTTTTTTTTTCTTTTTTTTTTACTTGTATACTAAAAATACCACTAATATATGCGTAAAAAAGGTTATTTTTACTTTACGTATTCACATATTTTCCTACTTAATTTCATGCTACTGT
This sequence comes from Hepsetus odoe, assembly GCA_017165825.1. Lineage (NCBI taxonomy): Eukaryota > Metazoa > Chordata > Actinopteri > Characiformes > Hepsetidae > Hepsetus > Hepsetus odoe. Next base: position 22,178,057 of record CM029372.1, on the reverse strand, counting down.
GATTAAAATCATTGTAAATACTAAGTGAAAGATGTTATTTTCAATTGGAATGTTAAAATCCATAGTAATCAGTTCCGTAAACTTCTTAGTTTCGAGGTTAAATAATCACAATATTGTGCTTCATGTCTACAGAAAAGAAGAAAAATATCACAATGTTCTCGGTGTACCTGCTAATTTAAAATGACATAGTTTATAACAGTATCAAAGGTTGTATTTATCAATAGATTTTTTTATAAGAAGTATAATTTTTTGCTATGCCATTTATAAGTTTAGTTTTTGGTTTTGTTTTTTGTTTTTTTTTTTTATATATTTTACCACGTATGGAGTTCTGGAAAAGAAAGCATCATTTTATAGTTGGTTATTCATAAATGTGCTGTTGTAGTTGAGTGCAATGTCTTAATTATTTGCAGCCAGCTATTTATAACAGTAGGCTTAATTTTTAAGTATTTGTATTGTGAATTGTTGAATGAATAAAATTAATAGCAAGCGTGCCTTAGCCGTCTTTTCTCTCGTGAAAAATGAGCCGAGAATGTGTGTATGAACACGTGACCCGAATCCCATGAAGGCAGGCCCAGGTAGTGGTTTCCAATAAGGTCAATAAGGTGTTTTTCGTTTGCTGTATTGGGTGCTCTGCCTGAATGGAGTGGGATTGGATGTCGGCAAACACGCCGCAGCCCTTGACTGATCAGCGACTGATGTTTTTCCTTGATTTTCATGCCGTTTTAAAACACGTTTCTACGAGAGTGCGCTTTATATGAGCGCCATGAGATCACTAAACTTCACAGAGCATTCAAATGCTCCTTGAGGCCTTTTCTCTTTAACAGGCACTGATTTAAGTGACAGCCCTGCAGCTTAATAGACTGCAGCAGGTCATTCGGGTGGGTGTTTCTAACTCGGGCCAAAAGCATGTCAAATACTAGGCCTAGTTTTTCACCCACTACAGCAATCCTTCTCAAACGAGTCCTCGGGGAGCCCAGCGGTCCAGATTTCTGCTCCAACTCAACACATAGGGATACAGAAAAAAGTGTGGAGTGTCTGGGGAGGACAAGATTGAGAAGTACCGCACTAAAGCTCCTGTAAATCAGGGTTACAGAGCCCTGCTAATGTCCATCATCTCATCCTGCCAACCTTAAACTAAAGTCTAAGAAGTTGTCCAATAGTAAGTCTTGGCAACTTTGGTCTTCCTCTTCTCCTCTTTCCTGCCAGCTCCAGCTTCAATATCCTTCTCCCGGTATACTCCTCGTCTCGTCTCTGAACATGTCCAAACCAACGCAACCTTGCTTCTCTAACTTTGTCTCCAAACCTGAGCTGTCCCTCGAATTTACTCATTTCTAATTTCTACGTCAGTGCCACCATCTCCAATCTATATAGCATAGCTGGTCTCACTACCATCATGTAAACCTTCCTTTTTACTCTAGCTGGTACGCGTCTGTCACAAATCACTCCTTCTCCACCCATTCCAACCTGCCTGCACTCTCTTATTCACCTCTCTTCCACACTCGCCGTTACTCTGAACTCAAGGATTTAACCCAAGTATTTAAACTCCTCCTCCTTTGTTACCTCCACTCCCTGCATCCTAACCACTCCACTTTCCTCCCTTTCATCCACTCATGTATTCTGTCTTTGTCCTGCTCACTTTCATTCCTCTCCTCTCTAGAGCATATGAAAGTGAAAAAAGTGAAAGTGACTACCCTTGTTATTATGAAACGCAGCACAGCACAACGAAGTTCAACCCCTGCGCTTCACCCATACTCACACGTGCTGCAGGGGCAGCTATTGAAAGCGCCTGAGGAGCAGTGATGGGGAGGGTACCTTGCTCAAGGGTAACTCAGCGCAACCTACTGGTGAGGGAATCGAACCCACCATCTTCCGATCAACTCCCTAACCACTAGGCCTCCGCTGCCACCATCTCCATCTCTCCAGGTTCTCCTCAAGCTGCTCTCTACTCTCACTGCAGATCACAATATCATCAGCAAACATTGGAAACCCAAAGAAAAAAAACCCTGAAAAAATAACTTCATACAGGTTAACAGTTCATCTGCCCACAAGGGTGAACATTAGAGGGGGATAAAGGGGTTTCTTCACAGGGATCTTATAAGTACAGTTTGTTATTTTTAATAATCAGAAGCAGCACGTATGAGCGTTGTGTTTGAAGGATTTGTTATTGAAATGTAGTCAGATTAATTTTTCTAACCAGTCACATTTTTATCAGTGTCTGGACAGTCCTGCTGCAGAGTCTTCTCCTCGTGCAGGCAAGACAACAGCACAGCAGCGCCTCCTAGTGGTGCGAATCAGAAAAAGAAACAGAAAAGGGGCAGAAGCAGAACAGGAAATAAAAAGCAACTTATTTGAAAGCATCTCTCTCTCGCTCATATATATGTGTGTGTGTGTGTGTGTGTGTATAATGCCATTAAACACTGAGCACCTTGTGTTTTTGGTTGTTTATTTTGAATCATGTTTTGTTAAGATCACTGGGGTGATTGAAGGCGGACACGGAGGGGATGCTGGCTGCGCCTCCTAATCAGAGGGCTCTTGCCTCGTCCCGGTGTCGCTCCCCTCCGTCCCCAACAGCTGGAACGATGAAGGAGAGAGTTGATGAATCCTCCGGGCCGAAGTTCCGGAAGTTCAGAGTCAGCGCTGCTCTCGGCGGGGCGCCGTACAGGAAGCGCCCGGAAGCACCCGCGGCCCTGAGGGGGAGGGAGGAGTGTGTGAAGAAGAGGAGGAGGAATGAAAGGGTTTCAGGCACAGCTCCGAGCACACAGCAGGCCGAGGACGCCCCTGTCTCTCAGCAGGGTTAGCTGAGTGCTAATGCTAACTCTCAGCCCAGCTGAGCAAAGTTCCGCTCCAGGAAGTAGAATCCGCTCCAGGAAGTCGCTCATACCGCGCGGTTTCTTCGCGAGCTCCAGCCGCCAGTGGCGCTGTCCCAGCGGTTGGTGTAAAAACCTGGAGTGGATTTGTACATTCTGGACCTGACCTTTTCACTGCTGGTACCACTTTAATTTAACAAGACTTATCAGATGTGTGGAACCAGTTCTAATATTTTACAGCCAACAGCAGCTTTGCTTTTGAGTTTTAAGGAGAATTTCAGGCTGGGTTGCTTTTTGGGGCAGCGGAGGTCCAGCGGAGGTCCAGCGGAGGTCCAGTGGTTAGGGACTAGGTCCCAGTATCAGAGGGTCATAGGTTTGAATCCCAGACCAGCAGTTTGCCCTGAGGTACCCTTGAGCAAGGTATTGTCCCCTTCACTGCTCACTGCGCTGGATATATATCTTTGCGGTCCACGTGTGTGGCATTTAGCAGACGTTCTTATCCAGAGCGACGTCCACGTCCTGATTACAGGGACAGTCCTCCTGGAGACACTCAGGGTTAAGGGTCTTGCTCAGGGACCCAATGATGGTAGTGCCAGGGCACTGGCATAGGCAAGTACCCTACCACTAGACCAGTCGCCACCCCTAGTGACATATAGTCACTTTTGCTTCACTTTCATTTTTTAAATACCGGATGCCAAACAGGGCAGCCAATTACAACAGAGCTCATTTCATATCCGTCAGAATAACACAACTGATATGAATTAAGACGGTCGGACAAAAATGAGCCAATGTTGTTTTAATTGCATTTAAAATGCAAAAACAGTCATAATTGCACCACAGGAAAATAAATAAAATGGTGAAAATATGTTGGAAATGGGTCCTTTAAAAATATTTGATACTGTAATTGCAGGAACATCCTCAGGTGTCCAAGATGCCTTCAGCTTTCCATCTGAAAGTGGAAGAAAGAACGATACGGTATGTTATCACAGTATTTCGTGTAATTAGTTCAACGTTGTTGTAGCAGTTAATATATGTGTGGAGGGACTTTTCTGTTTTCTCCAGACCTCAGAGCTGAAAAGAACCGTGCTGAAGACCATTTCCAGGATGCTGGAGGAGAACCAGGTCATCAGACAACGACAGCTCACTTTGGGTCGGGTGACTCTGAAGCCTTAAAGAGGCAGCAGTGTCCTTCACGTATCCTAGAGGTACACACACTCAGATATCTGTGTGTGTGAGGAGTCTGAAGGGTTTTTCTCCACTGCGGTTTCAGGCAGCTGACTAATAACAGGAGATGGCATGATCTTCATGTTGCTTTTTTTCTTGCATTATTTAATCTTTTTCACTCATTTTTACGTAGAGCTTGTTGTTCATTTGAGCCACCAGCACTAGATGGTGCTGTATTCAAAGCCCTGAAAACAAATAAACATTCACAAGGAAAAAAATCCTCAGTGTGCATTTTTCAGAGTGGGGCATGGCACACTGATTAAGAGTGACGGGTAATAAGTGTGGACTTAAGGGCAGTGTAAGGGCTTCATTTATGCATTGTGTTTAGGTTAATATATACTTTAGGTACACATGTGTTCATACCCTGGGCTTGTACAAAGAAAATGCAAGTTTGTGTGGCTTTTTTTTTTTTGTTTGTTTCATCTCAGCTTAGTTAGGATATTTCGGAAAAGCATTTTGCTTTTCTGTGTGTTAAGTTATTCTGCAAAGTTTTCTTATAAATGATTTACATGTGATGGTTCTTTTGAACCAGCTTTTGTTTGAGCGTTTGTTCTTGTGTCCAGGATGATTACATACACTGAACATGAAATGTCTTGCTTTTAATCCCTTTATTAAAAGCTTTGATGGAGGGCTTCACTACTTGTGTTGCTGTCCACTCTTATAAAAAAAGAAATAGTTAGGCTACATGAGATCTTAGACAGTCCTATTCTGCTTAATTTACCATCATTAAACCTAAAAAACGGAGCGCGTGCTTTGGTCTACTGGAACGAGTTGTAGATGTTGTGCCCTGAGCTTCACTTTACATTTATGGAATTTAGCAGACGATCTTATCCAGAGCAACTTTCAGTTCAGGATTTCAGGGACAGTCCCCCTGGAGCAACTTGGGGTTCAGGGTTTTGCTCAGGAAACCAGTGATGGTAGTGCTGGAAGTGGGACCTGCAGCCTCTTGGTCTTGGTAAGCAAGTTTTCTACCACTAGACCACCAACACCACCCTTCACACCCACTGTGAAGAGCCAGTTGTTTTGTCCGCAATGAACACTGTTACATAACACCTCTTTGTTTACATCTGAATGGATAGATAAATGTACATTTTAAGAAGAAACATCTGAACATCTGAGCGTTTTGAATCAGTTAATAAAAGCAGTAGAAGGGGCAGTGTTGGCCTAGTGGTTACGGAGTTACCCCAGGATCAGAAGGTTGTTGGTTTCAATTCCCAGACCCAGGTTGCCCTGATGTACTCCTGAGCAAGGTACTGTGCCCTTCACTGCTCCCTGGGGACTTTCAATAGCTGCCCCCTGGGGACTTTCAATAGCTGCCCCCTGCTGCACGTATTTGTGTGTGTGTGGGTGAAATGCAGAAGTGTAATTTTGTTGTGGTGTTTCACAATGACAGGAATAGTCACTTTCACGGCTCATTAATGAAGCTGCTCCACTATATTCAATAACACTTCACTCCAAGGTAACGTTCATAAGGCTACATAGCGTCTACGTAAGCCTTTTATCACAGTTAACATTAACCTTCATTAACGGTCTTATCCAACAATCATCCACTGTCATTATGCTTTCTGGAGAGAAGCCGATTCTGACAATGCTTGATGCTTGAAGGAATAAACCTTTGTAAGTGTTCATGTAGGTTCAGTTTTGAGATCATAAAAGACGTTAGCGCAGAGCTTTGGCTAAAATGTTAATAAAGCAGTAAGGCGTGAGGTTACAGTGGTTTTGCCATGATATGGGGCCAGCACTCCACAGTATGATTCAAATATACTAATAGATGTAGTTCAATAACAGCAGTCTGTGGTGGCCAAGAAACATATTGGTGTAAGGTTATTTCATGAACAGCACTGCTCTGTAATAGAGCAATATAAACGAGGTCAGATAAATGTGTGTATATTGAGTGGTTTCAGACATGGCTCAGCCGGTCAAATTCGAAACTTGGACCTATCAGTTGTAAAATAAATGTTATCTCCATTAGAGCATTTATGAGGCACCACACATGTCCTTGTACCCAGGAGGTTTTTCCTCATTTTGTCAGTATTTTTTTTGGACACCAAGTGTTAACCAGTTTCTCCCCTTTTTCATGGAAGAGGCCTCTGTGTCTGGGACACTTGAAGCACAGCTATAATTACTGCATACTCTACAGTAAATACAGATTTATCCTTTAATATTTTAAAATGTTACACATCGTGACAGTCAGGGTGTTTGTGCCTGTAATAGAAAAACAACAGGGTTCTGCATTTGGCAACCCAGTGCTCTGCATGTTGACGTTGTCCTGCTCTACACAACAGGCCCAATGAGGAGCTTTTAGAAGAATGTATTAATGAAGTCACAGGTTTGGTTCCTGACACTTTGTCTGCAGCACGTTTGATTTAATTTAGTAAAGGGTTGAATATCTGAAGTAAGTTCTTTTATGGTAATTGTTAATAGTGGGGTTCCTGGGTTTGGAAACAGTTGCGCTGACTTTGTATTTTTATATATTTATATTTTTACCTACAAATTTACAGTCCAGATAAACCGTTTTATGGATTATTTTTTCAAGTGGCCTAAGATTTGCACAGGGCTGTAAAGGAAAGTTATTTGGTCATAAATATGGAAGACTTCTCAAAGAAGAAAACACAAAACTAGCTGACAAATATTATGTTTATAGAAGATATTCTTTCAAAATATCGATGTATGTTCTTTGCTCTCTTCAGGTTAACATGACTTACAGCATCGTGGTATACCTAGATGGTATACCACGTGGTCTTCCTAGAGGGAAGTGGTGGCCTAGCGATTAGGGACTTGACCCCAAGATCAGAGGGTTGGCACTGGATTTATGGCTGCCCACTTCTTTATTTCAGAGGAAGCATTTCGTTGTGGTGTGGCAAGATGGGTACTTTGGTTAAGTCTGTATCTTTTGTTGGTTATGTGACTGAAGTGCTGTTTTGTATTCAGAGCATTGTAGCCTACATCTTCATGGACCCCTTTTCATCAAGGGTTGTGGCCTGAATTGGACGTTACAGGATCTTTTTAATGACTGGCGTGTTTCTCAGACTACAGCATATTTCCCTTTGGTGTATTTTTGTTTACAATACAGTCTTTAAATGTAGCTACACTTATGTAAAGCGTGGTTTAGGAGTCTTTGGAGGCTTGACATGAAAAGTCTTTTATGCTGAGAGCATATATGAAAGAGTTAGTGTGGATGGTCTTTGCCGTCTTGCTTTCTGTGGGAGCGTCAAAAAAGTATTCGTACTTTGTTGTGATTATGCACTTTGAGTCTGTCATGCTTACAGGTTTCAACTTAATGACAAAAATGATCGAGAAGATTTAGTTGCTGCTTTGAAGACTGTAGAATAATCCTGACCATGTTTATTGAAAGTCATGTGAACAGTGTGCATTGAGCTGAGTATGAGAGAATGTCTCCTTGAGCCTTAGAACTTTGCTCATCGTGTTCTTCATAAAAGCTCATTATTTGTGGGTTTGTGGAGAGGGGCATCAAATGAAATGGTCGTTATTGTGTAAGCAACCTCAAAGTGGTTTAGGTGGAAAGTATTAATCAAGTTGTCAAGTCAATACTTCATAACTGACCAGTATTTCCAGCGCTTGATTATGCTCAGCGGTCCCTCTGGCTGTTGAGGCCTCTCTCCTGGGCGCCTGTGCTGATTAGATGTTGTGGTAAACATCTTTATAGGCCCTTTTCTTTCCTTTTCAGACCTTCATGGCAATAAACTTTGTGTATCATGTTTAATCTGTTTAATTTCCTTTGTTTCCCTCACTCTTCATCTGACATCAATCAAGTAAAACATTTCAGATCCATTCCAAAAAACAGAAACCAGGGTGATTTTGTGGAGAAAAATGGCAAGATAACAAATGAGACAAAAATAGTATTCTCACTGATTCATTTCTGGAAGAAAATGATCCAGAATTGCCTGTCTTTGAGTAGAAAAATGATAACGTGAACTTCAGGGATTAGCATTTGAAGGTAATATTAGAGCTGTCAATCAATGGGATGATAATCATGTGTGAGCGGGTGCCCTGTTTGGGCAAATGGAGGGAACAAAGACAACTGTTACCCTCGCCAGAGTGGATGATCCACAAAGATCACTCCAATATCAAAGCATGCAAGATCACAAAGGCACTGAGGGTAACTTCTGAGCAACTTAAGGCTTTTGCATTGGCTAATGTCAATGTTCATCTTTCAACCACCAGAAGTGAAGTGAAAGTGACTTTGTCATTGTAAAACACAGCACACAGTGAACCACAACAAAATACAACATCTGCATTTCACCCATACACACACGTGCAGCAGGGGGCAGCTATTTGAAGAGCTCGGGGAGCAGTGAGGGGGTTGGTACCTTGCTCAATGGTACCTCTTGGCAACCTGCTGGTCTGGGGTTTGGTGATGAGCAAGGACCTGAGCGATTGCGACAGGGGCCAGATTGTGATGGATAGACAACTGGGTCCGAGTCTTGGAGGTATGTGCATGGGAAGTAAGGTTGGCCGATCTGATCTGATCTCAAAGAAGGGATGCTGTGCTACCAATTGCTGAAAAAGTTATTGCTGCATAGCCAAATTCTGGTTCCAATTGCCCATGCTGGTCTGTAATTGCACACTCAAGAAAGATGTTCCCAGTGAACCTAATCAAGTTGTTTATTGGTGTAAATGGTAGGATGAAAAAACTGATATATGATCTTGAAAATGGGTGGAAAGTGAAAGTGGCTGTTTTCTCACTGTGAGCAAACCCCAGCACCACAATGCACCACAGTGAAAAAGCTACATTTGGATTTCAATCCACAGCCGAGGGAGCAGTGATGGTGGATCGTACCTTGCTTACTGTAACCTACTGGTTGGAGATCCAAACCCTGACCCTTCTCATCATGTGACCAAGTCTCTAACTCTTAGGCCACCAGTATCAGATGATTTTATGAATATCAGTATAATGATCAAGACATTGAGGGGTGGGAAGTTCATGTTATGTTCTTAATTCATGTTATCTTTCAAGTTAAATTTCACATCCACGCCCACAGGGTGTCTGCCTGTCAGAAGCCTTTCCAAACAAATTTGTAGAAAACATATTTGGCTTATCTTTCTCTTGAGGTTAGTACAGTTCCCTTTGCTCTCTGTGAGCGGAGAAACAAAAAGCCAGGTACTCCAGTGTGTGTAAAACATGTTTTACCCTGCCATTCATTCCTTTGTAAGGGACAACTTATTATCCAGGTGTTGATTTTGTGTATTAATGGCTGTTCTCATTGGCTGTGTAAATGGAGAGGGCACATGTCTTTGTGTGAAGGCAGAGCGCTCCACGATGTCTGCTGCAAAGGACGGTATAGAGAGACCACACATGTTCAGGTTCAGATGCATGAGCATGCACCAGCCAAGCGTGTCATTACACAGCACTGTTTAATGTCGAAACCTTGTAATTCACTTGTACACAGTAGCTTTTGCTTATGTGTCAGCTCTGCTTAGATCATTTCTGCTAACTTGGTAATAGGATTTGCGTACAACATTAGCATCATGCTGCTCTGTAGATTAAATCCAAGCATTTGAAGCCTGTAGCAGATGTTTTTATTCTTTATTTTTGTTGTTAGAGTTTTGATCATAGTTATAATTCAGCAAAGATTTATGCACCAAAACCCAACTCTGACTGATAGCTAAATAACCAACTTACTCATGTGAGGGCAGATTATGATTCCATTCCAGGAGTCTGTTTAATCAGTCACACTGAAGGAAATGTTTTGGAGAAATTGACAAAAGTTTCGGGACACCTGGGCTTTACACTTCTTCAATGTGAATTTAGCAATAAAATAACTTACATGTGACTAATGAAGATCTGGCAGGAAATACATTTTATGCAGATTTATTGCAAAGATGGTATCTTATGACCACTCTTAAAGTATGATGATTGAATTCACAGACCTCCATTCTTTCTGTTTGTAAACCTGACTCACTGACCTCCGCTGGCTATCCATGGCCGCCCATGTCAAATTCAGTCACTGAAGCTTAAGATTGACTTATGGACCTTCTACCAACTCTTTCAGCTCCATCATACGGGCTTATACTCCTTTTCCTTCATTACATTCTTCTGAGGAACATTGTCTGGCATTGCCATCCCTTCACACAAGACAATTTCACTGCAGACTGTTCTCATTCTTGGTTCACGATGGTTGAACAAGCCCAAGCCCAAGCCCAAATACTGTCAAAACAGGGGCTTTCCTCTTTGCCTTCAAGAAGCTCTTTAAGACTCCTCTCTTCTGACAACACCTCCTCTCCTAATACCCCTCACAGTCTAACACACCTAACTTACACTATTCACTTAACAACCACTTATCCTGCTGCACTTTGATACATATATGTGGCATCTGTAGCTTGAATGCTGTGCAATGAAAGTGTCTGCTCAACGAGTAAATGTAATATAAACCTCTTGATTCAATATTTAGGCCAAACCTGCTCTCCATCAGGTCAAAGGAGGCCAGAGGTTAGAAGAAGCGGAGTACAATGAAAACCACATCCAAAAGTTAATCTGATGCTTTTTCTGCTGTTAACCGCATCGTATTCCACAGCCTTGTTAATAACACATTGTTGGTTAATATATTTGTATGTGCATGAAATCAGTTAAAAACAACCGTTGCTACACTAAATACAGTTAAACAGGACTAATCATGCTCTCTTAGAAGAAAAAAAAACAAGCAGTTGGTCAATGTTCTACAATATTACAATATGCTCAGAAAATAATTCTGTGTATTAAATTTATTCCAATAATGATAGTGTCATCGATAGCTGATAGTTGCCAAGCCTTATTGTACCTTTAAGACATGTGTAAATGGCCACTGGTCTGACAAACTGAAATAAGCAATGTACTTAAGGCCGACTTATAGTTTATCATCACCAAAATGATAGAAATTATAGCAATTTTTGTATAAAACTCTTAAGAAAATAAAAATTGGGTTCACTGGGCATAAACCCTTTGACTTCAGGATGAAATTACACTGAAGAACTAGGCTGTTATGTTGGTTCCTCACAATATTACATGAACAATTGAATGTATGCTTGAACACCATGCTTTATCGCCCTTATTCTGTGGTTACTTTAGCCTTTAAAACTTATTAGGAAGTTTACAAACTAGATGTACAGGAAAGGATATGCTTCCCCTGCTGTTCCAGCATTCAGAAAACTTAGACGAACGTTGGAGGCCGGTGAAAAGAGGAAACACACAATTGCTTAGTCTTCTGTGACCACACCACATTATTAAGGTCATGTCATTTTGATATAGACGCCAGTGGCGAATTAAGCTGTAATTATTTTCACCACAAGGCTCATTTAAGGTCATATGTTGAAACGTGCAAAGCAAATAGAGCCACACCTTGCCTTTAATTGCAGTAATATGACTCCTGAGCCACAAGCCACCTCTGCTCAATATAATCTTCGTAATGGTGGGTAGAGAAACAGGAAAAACACAAACGGCAATTATCCCTCCAGGGATAAGACAGTCAAATTGGACCACACTGCGTCAATGTACACATTTTCCAAGCATAAAGTGCAAACCGTTCAAAACTATATCTTTATTTGCATCGGATTTATTTCTTTTCGATATGGTAGCTTGCAAAGTCTGTCAAGCAAAGTAATTGTTGCTTATTTGTTCTCAATCCCACAGTGAGCTCAATGCAATTGTTTTTTTTTACCAAATCCTGCAGTATTTTATTCAGCTCAAAACAGGACTGATAACAGTGAAATTCATTTAATTGAAATTCAGGAAACTGTACTTACTCTTGGTCTTTCTGAGGCTTACATACCACAGTTCCAACATCCTCACATCCACATACATATGTCTACATACATGTCTTTTAAAATGCCTGGTTTAAAGGGTTACGCTAAGTTGCTTCTAAAATCTTCATCAGAGCCACTTAAGCACTTTGTAGGTTTAAAGTTAAACTTGCCTATTGCTGCGACATTTCAGAAACTGACCACTGGACTGGGCAGTGTTTGTAGTAGTGTTAAAGGCATAATGCCCTCCTCGTTGGTGTGCTTCCCCTGCTTGGGAGTTGAGTTGGGTGAGCTGTGTTGGGAGCAGAATTTGTAGGACAGTGTGACTCCAGGATGAGAGTTGCTCACTGGGCTTGGGGACGAAAAGCACAAATTGTGCAGAAATGGATTATTTATAATCCCTAACAGATGACCTGTAAGGTGCATCAAGGTGAGTGTGTCGAAAAAAGTGGCCAGTGAGGACAGTTTTTTGTGCAGTTAATATTTCATGTATAGTACAGCGACCTTGAGTTTGATAAAGATTCTGAGCACACCAATGTTCAAGAGCCTGAAATCACTGTTTGCATTAAAAAACACAAAGACTGCAAGTGTGCGTACAACATGTTTGTGATTTGATGCAAAAACTTCAGGTCCACTGATTTGTAAAATCTAAAGAAACTTCTGTAATGAGGACGATTTATCTTAAGATGATTTAGATACAATTATTTCCAGAATGTTTTTCAAAATGTCATATATGTGTGTGTGTGTGTGTGTGTGTGTGTGTGTGTGTGTGTGCCTCTAGATAAATACCATGTATTATTTAAGAAGGATCCCATCAGAAATATTGAACATGTAGATGTTGTCTTAACAAAATCTCCAAAAAAGTAAGTAAGGTAAGTAAGAGGAAAAGAAAAAAATTATCTTACAAAGTAAACAAAACAAACACTCGTTATCTGTCTGTCTAATTTAATTATAGTAGTCTACCAATCTATTTTCTGAACCACTTATCTTAACCAGTGTCTTGGGGGTGCTGGACCCTATCCTAATGCTCATAAGGTGAAAAGCAGAGAAACAATCTGTCGACAGTCTTACACACTATAATGGTCATTTTGCATCATTTCTATTGCTTTGTTCATAAGGAAATTTTGACACAATTCAAATAGCGTAAAGAAAATGGACATACAAGTGTTTTGTACATAAAATGTTTTAATAGCAGAGATATCATAATGTAGCAATGCATAATGCAAAAAATTATATATTGGCAAATAGTTCTTGCCAGTTTACTTTTGCATAAGCATAAAGCCAATGGTCCATTTTCTCCTTTTTCCAACACTGGGACTGTATGCTAACCAGCACAAGAACATTATTTAGAAGCACTGCCTCTGACTCCCAAAAGTCATTTTTGATTATTTCTAATCAAGAGCCATTTGTGATTATTCAATGTGTGCAAAAACTCAGACAGGACAGATGAAGTGCACTGATTATATGCAAAATCCAGAATTTCACTTCATTTACACAGAACACCATATGAAGGGAGAAATGAGACACTGAGATCCAGACTGGGTTTGATCCGTTCTAAAGCAGATCTGGCTAAAAAACAAACATAAACTTAAAACATAGCCTTAAACGTAAGACTTTCAAGTGATGCATTCTTTGCTATTTAAATTGCAGTTTTACAGCTAATCATATTAAGGACTATAATCTGAAGACTAAAGTATTGATTGAGGAGCCAAGTAACTGTAGCCTGTTAACTAGTTCTTAGTCTGTCGAGCAGTAATAGCCAGGTAGTCAAATAGGTTACTGCCATTTCAGCTGCATACATGGTACTCAGTGAAAATGAAGTGAAAGTGACTTTGTCATTGTGGCATCACACAGCGAAATGCAACCTCTGCTTTTCACCCACACGCACGATGCAGCAGGGGGCAGCTTTTTAAAGCACCTGGGGAGCAGTGAAAGGGACGGTACCTTGTTCTGGGATTTGAACCCAAGACCTCCTGAGCCTGGGGCCCTGATCTACTGGACCACCACAAATGTTCCTCAAGGACTGTATCTTAGCCTTTTAGCTGGTTGGTTGACCTAATTCTCGTAAAATAAAGTTTTTTGTTTTTTTTTAAACCCAGCCCACTTCTTATTTTCTCAGGTCACTTACTGGTCCAAGTAGGTCACCTGTAGATGATTACCTAATCATAATCAACGGCACAGTGATTTGTGGTAAGCTGGTGCTTTACTGAAGAATTGAATCGTTATAAAGTTTTGTATTTTACAATGGTTTAACATGGCTTAGCCAATTAAGGGCCTGAACTAAAGATTTTATAATTATCATTAAATAAGCCCTTTTTAGAAAAATAATTAAATATATATATTTTTTATAGAATTACATTGTTAAAAGTTCTCTCATCTAGCTTAGGTCTATGATACACAGTCCAGGGGAAATTCTTGTGACACCCCTAATTTTGTAATATTTTACTAGCAAAATTAAACAATGCCTACTGCGATTTATAGCAATATGTGCAAACATGTAAATATGGTATCTGACAAAGTGGTATGATACTCACCTACAGACCAAGATGTCGTAGATTCAAATCCTACTTCCAGCATTACCATCTTTGGGTTCCTGAGCAAAACCCTTAACTCCAAGTTGCTCCAGGGGGACTGTCCCTGTAGTTAGGAAATGGAAGTTGTCTATAAGGATGTCTGCTAAATGCCATAAATGTAAAAGTGGCAGTGTGGCAGTGGTCTAGTGGTAGGGTACTTGCCTATGGACCAATGGTTCAAGAGGTCCCAGGTTTGAATCCCACCTCTGGCACTGCCATCACTGGGTCCCTGAGCAAGACCCTTAACCCTGAGTTGCTCCAGGGGGACTGTCCCTGTAATTAGGACATGCAAGTCACTCTGGATAAGAGCGTCTGTTAAATGCCGTAAATGTAAAAGTAAATGCTTGGTATGACCATCCTTATTCTTCAGCACAGCCTGAGCTCTCTTAGGCAAATTTTCTTGTAATTAATCTTGTCCCATTGTCTTCAGGAATAACTGTACAAAGTTGGCTTTGGTCTGCTTGAATGATACATACGTAGGTCACGTTGATACTTATCAAACAAAAAACAGTCCTCTGAAACTGGTCAAGCACATGCACTGGACTGAAAACGAAAGCCAAACACATTGTCTTTCAGGAAGTCTGGAGAACTTTCATAAAATATTAAAAATACAATATTTCAAACACACTTTGGATGCAAAATATGAAAGGGGTGGCTCAAGAATTTTGCACAGTACAAGTCAAGTCAAGTTATTTTATCAAGTAGAATTGTTATTGTCATTTTGGTACATAAGAATTATTAATATAATAACTGGTTCTGAACTTTTCAGTGAAAGTCTAATTCTGTTATTTCTTTCTTTCTAATTGTCTACATATTCTGATCCAAGGAAGCTACTTCATTTCCTTTAATTAATCAGATTAGTGTAAGCACAGCATTACACGGTTTTATACAGCCCAACAGGATCTCTCAAACTGTAAATCTAGCCTGTTTGCTCTTAAAAAAAGAAATCTGCCTTTTGTCTCAACTGGCTGAGGATCTCTTTACATGAGTCTTTTCACTCATTCAAAAATACAGAAGAGAACTACAGCTTTAACTGGATGTGTTCCATGTTTCAGCAACTAGACTGTGTTCTTTAAGCCGGACACCTTTATACTTACTTACACAGGAGAGAAAGGCCTGCCATCTTTAATGGGTCATCCTTCCATTTATACATTGTGCCATATTCCTATCCTGGACAGAGTACTTTCCCTGGTTGGGACACGGGACTGTCGAGGTTACCATTTCCCAGATTGAGCATGTCTTACTCAACTCATTACTCAGCCCTTCATGAGGGTGTACGAGAGACTAAACAGTAAAGTCCACTCTACTACTTAGCCTTCAGAACCTTGCAACTTGTGCAGTGCTGACTAAACCCTGTGGCAGCCATAATATAGACCGGCAGTAAACCTTCGAGCATCTTCATTAAACAGCAGGCCTTTAAATTCAAATTGCGACATTTAACTGATCATTTGCTTGTTCTCAGAAAGGCTCCGTCTTTAACCGCTAGCACACAGGTGTAATTGCGCATTGCCCGAAGGGTAAGCAGGGAGCATTGTGGAAGGTGGGAGTCAGCTTCGGCGCCATACGTTGTGCAAGCACTGATGAGAGCATGATAAGGTCGGAGCCGGATCTAGACAGCCAAGAGGCGTCTAGTCCAGCTGTGTCGGCAGCATTAGCAGTGGTTGTGCTTTCATTTGGGTATGCGAGCTAAGTCTCAAGTGGTCATGACACCAGCTCAGACTTAAGTGCAGCCAATTGTGTTTTTCCGGGCATGCTTAGCCAAGCAATCCAGCGCAACTGCATTGTCATTGGTGTTTGGACTGGCTTCCAGTGGGTTGTTCTGTCAGTTTTCATTTGTCTGCAGTGATAAGAATTGGGCCAAGCCTAGTACTGCATAGAGCAAAATTGTTCCTATTTTGCAATCCAACCCTGAAAGTGGAGCTATCTGCTCTTTCTAATGCTCTGTCTCCAGGGGCACGAATTGTGTGTAATGGTCTGCTTACATTTCAATGTAGCCTGACGGACAGAAATTAGCTGCTTAAAAGGTATCATGCAGTGCAATTGTATAGGAGTGCCAAACTTTTCACATTATATTGGAAATGTTGAGACATGTTGGCTTATTTGAATTGGTAAGGTAGAGGAGAGAAGGTCAAACTGTAATAAAGAGTAAAAAAAAAGTAACAGATTTTATGCAGTTAAAGAGGTTCAAGTAGAACATGCGTCTGGTCATTACACAAATTTCCCCTTGTTTATTGTTGCAATGATTTGACAACAGTGGTCTTCATCCGGCAAAGCATATTTATAGATGGGCCAGATAGTGACCTCATATAATCACCAGCCCTCCAGCAATCATGAGTGAGCATGTTCGGCTGAAAGTACATACATATTTCCAATACAATAACTCAAAACAAATCTGAAAATTTTCACAAATGTTTCTCAAGATTCATCCTGACGTCTAGTTTCATATTATAGAAGTGTTTCATTTTTATATATAAATGAGCCGAGTTTCATGCACACATTTCTGAAACATTTCTACACATGTCAAACTGATGAAATATATTCCATGTTTATCATCCTGTAAAACAGCATCATTTCACAAAATTAAAGCAATATAATAAAATAAAATATATTTCAGTTAGAATGCTGGTTAAACAACTTAGGACTGCATTGAATCACGTATTGTTTTGGGTGGATTTCACAGCACTTTCAGACAGTTCCTATTAGACCTACATCATTTAACCCCCCTTTGGGGTAAATTGTAACATTTGCATCCACACCACATTCAGTTGAATAAATAATAAATGATCTTGGCTGGAATCAATGCTGACATTTTCATTTTTAAAATAAATGTGTTGGCTGGCTGCTTTTTGTATAATATTTTATATTATAGTCTTGTTCTAAGCTTTAATATTATTAATATTGATAATAATATTAATAATAATCAGAAACTGGTTGGGCTCCAAAGTCTTTTATGTTGCCATTATGTTGCAAATTCAATAATCAAGACCATTATAAAAAAATGCTGTTTTCTCCATATAATGTTTTGAAATTGTGATTGTTGATTGTTTGATTGATTGTTGATTGTTTCACGAGTTGAAACTCGTGAAAACCTCACCTCAGCCAACTCAGAGCCAGTACACACCCTTTCCCACACTCATCTAGAGTGGCCATGGACATGTTAGTGAATCTGATTGATTCTTAAATGCTTTCATCAATCACGGTTGTTTAAATCACGCTTGTGGTTGTGGACATTCTGACTGGACTTGAAAGAGGATGACAGTGTTTAAAAAGTTCATAATGCACCCATTACGCAAAAGGAAAAGGACAAAAAACTGCTTTCTGATTCTGAAGGCACCCAGTGAGTAAAATACTTCATAAGATAGTTATTAGTTCCAAGCTCCCTGGTATGAAGTGCAAGTCGTGGGGCAAATATTTCTGGACATATAGCACGTTTAAATAAACATGGACAGCCAAACGGTTTACACTGCACTCCATTACCCAGCAGCATTTTCTAAACAGTGCAATCGCTTCGATATACTTAGCAATGTGCTCTTATTTTCACATCTTTGAACTGAAATAGGAGTTTGATTTTGTTTACGGCTTCGTCCGTTTTCCTGGTTTCTGCCCACTTTGTTTGGGCCCTCCTGAAACAGGACATTTATACCGAAAATGGAAAAAAGAACCCTAAGGGAAAGGGAAAAAAACAACACCATAAAAACATCTTATAAAAATGAAGTAAACTGTTCTCCCAGGACCATGCTGCAGATGCTATCAGTATTATAACGAGAGAATAAAAATCCTTAGAGCTACTTAATTGTTTTTCTGCTACAGACATTTTGCAGGGGGGGAGTTTGAAGTCTCTTGTACTGGCTGTGGTCAAGTTAACAAATCGCTATGGAGTTCTTGTGTCTTTTGGGGGCATAAGTACCAAACGAACCTTCAGCACAGGATGTTTATCTTAACATTTGCTTAGATATTATTAGGAAATTGTGACTCACATCTTTGACCAAAGGGCCTTTAATTTCAGATCTAATAAAGTTTGAATGTAAGTCCCTGTATTACAGAAAACTGAACTTCCTTGCTTTTTTAATGTAGCATTTGTTTTCCAGTGCATATGGTCAATGTCTGGATATAAAGCAGCAAAAATAGCCTGTTCTAATTCACCATTTCCCTGATTTGTGACTTACATATAAACACATTCAGCCTACAGCAGGTTAGTCCTTCCCACTCACATTCAAGTTTAAACAAGATGTTTCAGTTCAGCACAGGACAGCAAATCAGAACAGACATTATGTGCATACATACATCAGTATTAGAGGCACAGCAAAAGTCAAATTTAGCAAGTTAAGTTATTTAAATAGCACTTTATACAAGCCAATAGTGAGCAGACTCAATCCGACAGAGGCAAAGAAGAACTCTTTAAAGCTGGAGGAAGAAACCTTAGGAGGAATCCTTTATATATATATATATATATATATATATATATATATATATATATATATATATATATATATATATATATATACTGTATATATAAAGTAGTGTTTGAGGTATTTCAGCCTGTGCATCATGTAGCATTACTAAAACCTAATTATTTAATAAGGAATAACTGTCTGGACCTGTTATAATTGAAACATTTATTTCTGCTGTTTATCCATTTGAAACTATTTTGCATTTGCATTCCATTTTTACCACATATTTCTCTAAAAGGATTGTTGTGAGCTACAATAAAATAAAAAGAAACTCCCATTAAAATAAGTCACAAAATGAAAGTTAATATAAAAGTAAAGGGCACATACAGAATTTAATTTTGCATTTTGCTTACATCATTTGTGTGGCTTTATCTTTATGTACCTTTTAGGAGTTTTCTTATCTTTCCCCAGAATTATGCTATAAGAATAATTTCCTAATGAAAGGATATGAGTTTAACATGAAATTAAAAAAAGATCATTTTAAAAAATTCATTTCCAAATGCATTTTTGGCGGTTTGATTTTGTATTCAAACGCTGTTCAAATTTCACACCTTTTATTCACCAAAAACAAAAACTGCCCTTTTTCTTCAAATCATTTTTGAAGGTACAGACATTTAGGCTCACCTGCCGGTCCAGCCAACAGCTATGGAGCCATGTTAACATGCCTTTCAGTCCAGATCAGCTCAGTGATTCAGTCTAGAGCGTTTGGTTAATGATAAGTGGGCAGCCAATCAGAAACAGACATCATTTACATATATTTAAAAAAAATTAATATCAAAATCCGTCTGTGAAATTTGACAGGGTTTCGTTATCTAAAACTAAATGATGCACTTTCTGGTGCATAAAACGACAAAAAGTGANGTGTGTGTGTGTGTGTGTGTGTGTGTGTGTGTGTGTGTGTGTGTGTGTGTGTGT